>WNWK01002677.1:0-22500 GCA_009830355.1 Cherax destructor
CGAGTCAGCCGGAACTGAGAGGTCGATCAGTCCTGGTAACAAAGAAAATCATCTCCCAAACATCAACTCTACCAAGAAAACAGGACCTTCCCCCTCCGTCTCCCCTCTCAAAAAATTAGAGCTTTAGCTGCCGTCCCCACTGATGGGGGGACCGTGTTTACATGGTGGGATGGTGAAGTTATTCATTACAAAGTTGGGAGTGTGTCATTTGAGAGAGTGATGTCATTGCAGAGAGTGCACGGAGGCGCTTTGGTGGGAAGATGAGGGGGGGAGGGGAATAAAGTGAGCAGAGGTTGTGGGGTGAATTATAAAAAAAAGGGGGAAAGGAATGAGAGAAGCAAGTGGAGTGGGTATCGAGGGAAGGAATGAGAGAAGGTGGCGTGGGTATCGGGGGAAAGGGAATGACAGAAGCAAGTGACGTGGGTATCGTGGGAAGGAGTAAGAGAAGCAAGGGCATGGGTATTCTGGGAAGGAATAAGAGAAGCAAGGCATGGGGATCGTAGGCAGGAGTGAGAGAAGGAAGTATGAGGGTAGTAAGCAAAAGTGCAAGAGGTGGATTCTGAAGAGAAAAAAAATGGATAGGACATGGAAGGAGAGTTGGAAAGGGGAAGGAAAACAGAGGAATAAGTAGTAGACAGAGAAGGGGACGAGGGAAGGTGCGTAGAGTGTAATGAGATAGTGTAAAGTGATGGAGAGAGGACAGCAAAGTGGGGAGGGAGATTTTAGATTTTGCCACTGAAGTGGTAGTTTGTATACCACATATCCATCCTGTGGAGGGTAGTAGAGCATATGGATACACAAAAGGGCCTAGGAACTAGGCCCCAAAGTTAACAGGAGCACATCTGGATTTATATTTTTTTATTAACACATCGGCCGATTCCACCAAGGCAGGGTGGCCCGAAAAAAAAACTTTCATCATCATTCACTCCATCACTGTCTTGCCAGAGGGTGCTTTACACTACAGTTATAAACTGCAAACATTAACACCCCTCCTTCAGAGTGCAACCTGTACTTCCCATCTCCAGGACTCAAGTCCGGCCTGCCGGTTTCTCTGAATCCTTCATAAATGTTACTTTGCTCACACTCCAACAGCACGTCAAGTATTAAAAACCATTTATCTCCATTCACTCCTATCAAATACGCTCACACATGCTTGCTGGAAGTCCAAGCCCCTCGCACAAAAAACCTCCTTTACCCCCTCCCTCCAACCTTTCCTAGGCCGACCCTACCCCGCCTTCCCTCCACTACAGATTTATACACCTCGAAGTCATTCTGTTTTGTTCCATTCTTTTACATGTCCGAACCACCTCATTAATAAGACATCTTGATATGTCACATAGGTTATTATACTATCTCCATATTCCTCAATAAATGGATAATTATACACATAGTGTTCAAGATAGTGACCATTGGACTGGCCACATACTTTGCATTTGGTTTAATCATCATCTGTGTGTCTGCCAAACTGCCAGAAAGAAGTACTTAAAACCAAGCCAAACCCTGGCCACTACAACATCAGTCATTCTGTTCACATTGCAAGTTACTCCATATATGCACTTATCTACGTTCATGTTATCACAGTGGGTTATAGATCTATTCAGGCGGGAAGGGGAGAGGGGGTGGAAAAGGGAAGGGAGGGGAGCTGAGGGAAGGAGAGGGAGCGGGGGGGAAAGGGGGAAGAACGATTCATGGTTGATGCAAAAATAACAGTATCAGGAATAGTGATTTACTCTGGCCTTATCATAAGGCCGAATCACAATTAAAAAATAAAAGACTGTAGGCACAAATTAAGGGGAATTCACGTCAAATAGATGTTTTCATACTGATAAACTGACAGGAATGTCTGGATTTTATTATTTATGTTAACTGTTATTCCGAATTTTGTGAAAATATATAACAATTTGAGAACCAGATAATGAAAAAGTCTATAATAAAGAGAAATACAAGGTAATTCTAAACATAAAATGTACTTTTTGAAATACTTTATTATTATTATTGCCATTATTATTATTATTATTATTATTATTATTATTATTATTATAGTAGGGAAAGAGAAACAAGATTTTATACTATCATTAAGGTAACTTTTGTAAAAAACAAAACTTTTAAAAAGGGTTGGCCGGGGGAATTTAAGTTTTTTTTTTAAACAACCCCTGTTTAAAAAACAGAACCCTGTTTTCAGCTAAATTTTTCCTGAATTTTTTATTATCTCCCTGTTTAACTGAGAAATAAAGGATTTCACAAATCTTATCACGGGTCCTACTGAAAATATTTAGCCAGGGCCCTAAACAAATCCAAACTTGGTATCCCTTAAACCAAAGCTATTCCTTCAAAAACCTTTTTTCCCTATTGTTAAAATAAAAAATTTCCCTTAACAATAATGCTTTAAAAATAATCTATTTTAAACATTTAAAATAATTTGGGAAAAATTACTCAAATTAAAAATTTTGGGGAGTGCTGGGTTTTTTCCTTTTGAACAACACCTTTTTTCATACAGCCATTTAATTTAACCAATTAATCTCGCATGACCCCCCCAAAAAACAACGAAAACCGTTCCTGGGGTTTTTAATTAAAACAAATGATGGAGGGTTCGGGGGGCCATTAATAATATAAAGTTTTTGGCAGGCCCCAAACCAAAAAGTTGGGGGGCCCAAAGGGTTAAAAAATTTTAAAAATCGAAATGACAGAAGAGGCCATACTGACTGGGTCAACCTCCTAAAATATACACAAATCTATTTTCCCCTTGATTGGCAAAGCAGAAAAAAAATAAAATCAGTTTTTTTCCCAAAAAAAAACATTTTAATTTAAAAGCCCCCCCCTTTTTAAAAAGTCTGTTCAGTTTCAATCAATTTTGGCAAAAAAATTACCTGAAAACTGCCCCTCCCCCTCCCCCCTTTTGCCTTTCCCATTAATTTTTTCCCCTGGAATTAAACAAAAGGGTACCCCCGTTGACCTTTTTTTAAAATAAATCTTTTTGATTTAAAACTTATAAATTAACTATCCTTAAAAACAATGGTAATTAAATCCCAGAAGTTAGAAAATTTTGGTTCAATTTTTTGTTTGACATGTTTTGCTTTAAATTTTAAAAATTTTAAATTTATTTTTCCGGGAAAAATAAAAATTCCCTTTTTTTCCCCAATCCCAACTCCTTTTATCCGTTAAATTCAGAAGCAAACTAATTGTTCACAATTCAAAGCAAAGGCAAAACAATTTTTTTTAAATTTTTGTTACTTTAAACACCAGAGGAAGGTTTTCGTATTTTCTTTTTTTTTTTTTAATGCTTTTTTTATCACCAGGTATCAGCATTATTATGGTAATTATCATCATTATCATCGCGCAACATTCAGCTTCAGATGGTAGGTATAATATTTGTCGGGGGAAAGGGCAATTGTTTCGCGGGGTCTGTCATATGATGACCCGCAGCTGGAGGTTTTGGTCATCTGACCGAGGCCTTCCGCTGGCTTAGTTTCTCCCTTTAAAAATTTGGTTATGATTATAACCCAAAATTTAGATTGAGCTTCAGAGACACTTTGAATTTCATGAAGTTTTAAAAAAAATTTAGACTTTTTACATTATATTATTATTATTATATTTTTTAATATTATATTATAATATTATTAGTAAAATTTTTTAAAAAATATTTTTTAAAAATTTTAACAGAAAGACAATAAATAACCGTGTTGCAGGTCTGCCTCAGGCTATCACACTAAATACACCTGTAAAGAGTATCTCATCAAAGACACCTGTGTTGCAGATCTAACAATAGAATATCACAACAAATATACCTGTGTTGCAGGTCTAACAATAGAATATCACAACAAATATACCTGTGTTGCAGGTCTGACAATAGAATATCACAACAAATATACCTGTGTTGCAGGTCTAACAATAGAATATCACAACAAATATACCTGTGTTGCAGGTCTGACAACAGAATATCACAACAAATACATTTGTATTGCATGTTCGGCCGTGGGTAATGGTACTAACAAGAGGATACAGACTGCAACACACTGGACTACAAACAGTAACACTTGACACTCTGGGTAATATAGCCATGTATTACTACTACCATTACAACTAATATTACTACTACTACCACTAGTATTACACCTCACTCTAAGCCTATATATGCCCTCTATTACCTGAGTTCATTACCTTTGTAACTTGCTCAGCTATTAAAACTTTGAGGCCCAGTTCCTGGACCCATTATGTACCTCTGTAATCTTTTGACTACCGCCCACAGGATAGGTATGGGGTGCATAATAAAGATATTAAACTAACTGTCCATGTATTGTTTGTAACGGCTTGACAAAGCTCCTGGAGAGCGAAACGTTGCCACAATTTTTTAAAATGTCACATTAGTTGCACTTGTGTCATTTTGACCTAAAATATAGCCATGGAACCTGGCTGATCTTCACAGTTTATTTTATTTTTGTTCTAACAAGTCACTACCATAACATGATTTTATTTAGTTATTTATTTGCTTATTCATTTACGTAAGCATCTTTTACAAAATGTGTGTTGCGCAATTTAAATGTAACATATAGTGTGCGTATTCAAAACACAAACAATAATTAAAATTTTATAGTGCATGCAACACATTTTCTTCTTCTTCTTCTTCTTCATATTATTATTATTATTATTATTATTATTATTATTATTATTTATTATGACTGTTACTATTATTATTATTATTATAATAATAAATAATAATAATTATTATTTTTCTTATTACTATTATTATTATTATTACTATTATTATATATATATATATATATATATATATATATATATATAGTGCCTAATAGGTAAAACTGGTCAATTAGCAATAACTCATTTAAAATTAAGTACTTCCTAAAATTTTTCTTATACGTTTAAAGATATATTTTTTAATTTATGTTAATGTAAAAAATTATAATTTTGTACCTAAAGAACCTTAGAAAACTTACCTAACCTTATTATAACAAGCGCAATTTAATTTAGCCTAACCAACTAAATATATTTTAGATACGTTTACAATAATTTAATAATAAACAAACACAATGAATTTTTTTTTTTCGTTACGTTCAGAATGATTTTTGCGAAATTATTGCATACACAAATTTTCGCTTGTCCTATATGGCAAGAAGAGCGTTGCTATTTAAGCCAAAATCGCAAGTTTTACCTAATCGGCACGACATATATATACATTATTTTTTTTCAACAAGTCGGCCGTCTCCCACCGAGGCAGTGTGACCCAAAATGAAAGAAACTCCCCAAAAAGAAAATACTTTCATCATCATTCAACACTTTCACCTCACTCATACATAATCACTGTCTTTGCAGAGGCGCTCAGATACGACAGTTTAGAAGTCTCTCCAAACTGCTTTATCCCAAACACCTCCTTTAAAGTGCAGGCATTGTACTTTCCATTTCCAGGACTCAAGTCCGGCTAACCGGCTTTATTAAATCCCTTTACTAAATATTACCCTGCTCACACTCCAACAGCTCGTCAGGTCCCAAAACCATTCGTCTCCATTCACTCCTATCTATCTATCTATTATATATATATTAGTTATTATCGTGTATTGAGCTGTCAGCGTCGTTCTTATGTGTATCAAACTATAAGTTAAGCACACAATTAAGTGTATCAAACTGTCAGTGAAATGTGTCCATTTCACACTACGACCCGCTGAGATAATGCCTGTACCCCAACACACACAGCATCTCAACCTGCTGGGGTAACAACTGTACACCACACACAACATCATAAGTTACACTTCTATGAGCAACAACCTTATTAAAATGACACACCTGCTTAAGATACACTTACCACATACTACGAGAGCTTCATACTCTCCCACACACCTGCATACCACGTAAAAGGTATATAAAATTTATCAACCTTTTCAAATTAACGTGGTGACGTCACACAGGTGCAAGAGAGACCATGATACGGCCTTGAAACACCTGCGCAGTCCTCACACCTGCGTGCAGGTTAATTAACTTTCACGCATCATCCAGACTCCATCTCTAGCGTTTCATATAAGACCAGGTCGATGTCTCAGCGGCGCGTTTGCTGGTACGACGGATTTGAATATCACCTGAGGATGGGAGGGGTAAGGGGCAATATATAGAATTGGTTTGCAGTTACGCCTTGTATCAGTGTCTACAACGAAATGTTGATAAAAGCCGGAAATATTCCTAACCAATTTGGAGGAAATAATTCCGAATATTTCACCCAATAAGTAATCACAGGTAACTATTACCAGGTGAGGCAGAAGCAATTCCTAAACGGAAGCCATGAAGGGTCTTACATTAGGCAAGATTCGTCAGGAAACAGGACAAATGTTTCCTGACGCGGGTCTTAGTCATATAGTGATCCGCCACTGTAGCTTTTGGTTACCTGATCGAGACCTTCAGCTGGCTTACCGATCCACCCCTTTAAGAATCAGTTATAATTATTGTACCTTGATGTGTGTGGGAGAGCCAAGCAACAAGTTCTGGATGGCTATACACCTGTGAGGTAGAGTTCATGAAGTTCACTGTGTCACCGAAAACATCTCTCAATTTTAATGCAAACACAAATATGATTAGATCTATGAATAACTGCGTATAGTGAATAACTGCGTATGGTGAATAACTACATACCGTGAATAACTGCGTTTGGTGAATACATACCGTGAATAACTGTGTATGGTGAATAACTGCGTATGGTGAATAATTGCGTATAGTAAATAGCTGCATATGGTGAATAACTGCGTATGGCGATATGGTGAGAAACATCGTATGGTGGGGGAAATGGGTATTCGAATTAACTTGGTTGCGTGAATGTGGTGGATGCACAGATGAGGATACCAGTTAATAAGTATGAATGGTGAGTAGTGAGTAGTAGTTACAAGGGGTGGGTTGCCTCACCGTTACTAGGTAGTAAGGGTGGGAGGGTTAGTATGACAGACATTAGTGAAAGGTCTCTCTAGATGGATGAGCGGGAACATATGTTTTAGCGTTTGCACCCATGTCCACACGTTAGTACATACACACACACCACACACATACACACACACCACACACATACACACGGGAAGAAGAGGGGATAGAAGAAGGCTGGTGGTAATAAATATGATAAATGCTGGTCAGAAGAGTATACACTGTATGGTGAATGGGAAAAAATAATTTAATATCTAAGATAGGAAGCCATGGAAATGCAGTAAGAAAGAGCAAGGGAAGATAGCATGGAACTGATATGCTATCCTAAGCAACCCTAAAGCATCGTAAGCTATCCTAAACTTTCCGAACTCCTAGAAAGATCAGTAGCTCTTCTACAGAATTATATTCTCCACCTCATAAAAGCATTCTGAACCAAAATAAAACAGTATTCCCCCGAGTATAAAACTACTGAACTTTATTTCACGATTTGTTGGTACTGCTACCTAATATTTGGACACGAGGCGGCTTTGGTAGCGGCGGTGGCGGTGTCGTGGCGGTAACGACGCATCGACGGCGGCGGCGGCGGCGGAGAGGAGCAAGGGTTCAATAAGTGGTGGCTGGCAGGGCGCCAGAGCCAGATTGCCCCGTGGTCGACTATCCGTGCTATCGACTTCGGTGTGTCATTTGGCGGACCTGCAGGAAGAGCAAGACTAGCGGGAGGGGATGGATAGTAGGAGGCGAGATAGTAGACCAAACAGCTGAGTTGTTGTTGCTCTCTGGATGTTGGTGGTGTTGTTCAGTAGTTGTTGTTGCTCTCTGGATGTTGGTGGTGTTGTTCAGTAGTTGTTGTTGCTACTGCTGTTTTGTGATTATTGTTCTTGTTCCGTAGCTATTGTTGTTGCGGTTGCGTGATTGTTACTAATGTTTCGAGGCTGTTGGTCTATGGTTACTGCTGTTGTTGATGTTGCTGTTTCGTGGTTGTTGTTGCTCCGTGGATGTTCTTACTGTATCGCGGTTGTTGTTTTGTTCCGTGTTTGTTGTTGTTCCGTGTTTGTTGTTGTTCCGTGGTTGCTGTTCTTGCTGTTTCGTGATTGCTGCTGTTCTGTTGTTGTTGTTCTGTTTCGTGGTTGTTGTTGCTCCGTGGATGTTCTTACTGTTTCGTGGTTGTTGTTTTGTTCCGTGTTGTTGTTGTTCCGTGGTTGCTGTTCTTGCTGTTTCGTGATTGCTGCTGTTCTGGTGTTGTTGTTCTGTTTCGTGGTTGTTGTTGCTGTTCCGTTATTAGTACTGAGGCTGCTGCTCCGTGGTTGATGTTGTTGTTATTGTTGATGCTCCGTGGCTGATGTTGCTGCTGCTCCGTGTTTTTGTTGTTCTTGCACCGTTGTTGATTTTATTGTTTCGTGGTTGTTTTTGTTGCTCAGTGGTGGTTGTTCTTGTTGCTCAGTGGTGGTTGTTCTTGTTGTTCCACGATTCTTGTTCCTGCACAGTTGTTCTCTTCCGTTGTGGTGGTAATGGTAGTAGTGGTGGTTGCGGGGTTGCTTTTACCTCGTGATGGTGGTAGTAGCTACTGCGGGATTGTTGTTACCTAGTGATGAGGGTAGTGGTTGTTGTTATCTTTTGTTATCTGTATAGTGGTTGTTGCAGAGAGGCAGGCAGGAAATGTGGGAGGCAGGGAAGAAGGTAGTGTGGCAGGGAGGTAGTGTGGCAGGGAGGTAGTGTGGCGGGGAGGTAGTGTGGCAGGGAGGTAGTGTGGGAGGGAGGTAGTGTGGCGGGGAGGTAGTGTGGCAGGGAGTTAGTGTGGCAGGGAGGTAGTGTGGATGGCAAGCAGGGAGGTTTTGGGGGAATAAGGCAGCGAGGTAATGTGAGAGGCAGCGCTGGAGGCAGACAAACAAGAAAATAGGAAGGCAGGCAAGCAAGAATAGGAAGGCAGGCAAGCAAGGAAATAGGAAGGCAGGCAAGCAAGGAAACAGGAAGGCAGGCAAGCAAGGAAACAGGAAGGCAGGCAAGCAAGGAAACAGGAAGGCAGGCAAGCAAGGAAACAGGAAGGCAGGCAAGCAAGGAAACAGGAAGGCAGGCAAGCAAGGAAACAGGAAGGCAGGCAAGCAAGGAAACAGAAAGGCAGGCAAGCAAGGAAACAGGAAGGCAAGCAAGCAAGGAAACAGGAAGGCAGGCAAGCAAGGAAACAGGAAGGCAGGCAAGCAAGGAAACAGGAAGGCAGGCAAGCAAGGAAACAGGAAGGCAGGCAAGCAAGGAAACAGAAAGGCAGGCAAGCAAGGAAACAGGAAGGCAAGCAAGCAAGGAAACAGGAAGGCAGGCAAGCAAGGAAACAGGAAGGCAGGCAAGCAAGGAAACAGGAAGGCAGGCAAGCAAGGAAACAGGAAGGCAAGCAAGCAAGGAAACAGGAAGGCAAGCAAGCAAGGAAACAGCCAGGCAGGCAAGCAAGGAAACAGGAAGGCAAGCAAGCAAGGAAACAGGAAGGCAAGCAAGCAAGGAAACAGGAAGGCAGGCAAGCAAGGAAACATTTAGCTACACTGGTATTTATTTACGTTATACTGTATACGACTGTTGCACAGCAGCCTAGAATACAAAACAGGACTACTGGAGGACAACGAGGTATTGGTAAATTCGAGTCAATAACGCAATAGTGGAAACAAGTGGCTATTGTGACCGAACGTGCTGTTGGAGTGTGAGCATGGGAAAACTAGTTAGATGGACAGTGTCTACACTCTGAAGTGCAGACACTCTCTTGTCTCCCACCGAGGCAGGGTTACCCGAAAAAGAAGAAACAAACTTCTCCTTTTTATATTTAGTAATGTATACAGAAGGGGTTACTGGCCCCTTGCTCCCGGCATTTTAGTCGCCTGTTACGACACATATGGCTTACGGAGGAAAGATTCTTTTCAACTTCCTCATCTGAACTGTTGTGTCAGTACAATTCTAAATTATTCGCTGCCCAGCCTTTGCGGAGTGTGGGTGTGCTTGTTTCTGGTCCCTAGCGGTGGAGTTAAGAACTGGTAGTTTTCATCAACATGGTGGAGCGCTACAGACGACGTGTCAATACTGTCTGTATTGAAGTGTTGCAGGGCGCGATTTACCCAAGCAACGCAGATGTTCTCCTCCCAGCTATTTTGAGGGATTCTTTAGGGATATCCATTGAAGAATTATTTGGGATATCTCTCAACGGTTCGTCGAGGATTTTTGTCAAGTTTGCAGTGGCCAGCGCATATGAGCGAGTGGTTGACACGTATCAGGAGAAGAGGATTGTCGTCAACACGGGATTAGAGGTACGGCTTCGAGATGTGTCACGGTACTACACTTATATACAAGTTCGAAACGTGCCGTTCGAAGCGTTGGATGTTGATGTGCGAAACGTCTTCAGTCAATTTGGTGACGTCCATGCAGCCACGGTGGGCCGGTGGGCACAGGGGACTTATGCCGGGCTGCAAGAAGGTTCATTTTCTTTGAAAATGACGCTCAAACGTCAGATACCTTCATACGTCATGATGGATGAGTTCCGGCAGCAGGTCTATGTGACTTACGCAGGCCAAGTTCGAACGTGTCGCCTGTGTGGATTACCTGGACATGTGGCAGCGGCATGTGATCGTCGGATGGGCCAACAGAGACATGGAGCTGCTGATGGTATGAGGAAGGATGAAGTGGTGGTCGTGGATGCTATGGATGAGTCGCAACGGGAGAATGTGAGTGTGGTGCCAAGTGGACAATGGAGTGACATTGTTGATAAGGAGGATGAGCGTGTACTAACGTTGTCACAGGTGACCCAGGATGGCGAGACAGCGGAGACGGAGGAAGTGGCTCTGCCGGAAGGTGTGAACTTGGTTTTGTCTGAGCCGCTTTTGGAGGATTTTCCACTGTTGTTGGACAGTCCTGTGTGTGAGGGCACACAGCATGGTGTGGTGGACGTAGGATCAGAGGTGAGGAGGGACGAGAGTGAGACGAGTGTGATGGGCGTCTCAGAGAGTGGGCCTTGCCTTCAGGTCCAGGAGGTTGGTGTAGAAGTGCACAGGGGAGAGGATTGTGAGGCTATGGAGGCTACAGGGGACTCCAGGAAAAGGCCTAGTGGTCTAGTTGAGGACGATGTCCTAACACCTGGGCAACAGGTGTGCAAGAAGGCCTGGGTGGAGGTGGCAAAAGGGGGACGGGGAGTGTCAAGGGTAGAGAGGGATGAGGGACAGGAAAGCAGACAGGCAAGTACTGGGAGTGTCAGTAGAGGAAGAGAGCATTAGTAAGGGAAAGTCGGTAGTGACGAGGAAGTTGAAAAGTAGAAGAAAGCCCCCTGCGTTCTTTTCAGGTGTTTAACGATGAATGTAAATGGCCTCCGAGCGGAGGTCAAACGTAAATGGGTAGAGGTGACATTAAGACGTTTAAATGTGGATGTGTGTATATTGCAAGAGCATAATTATAGGATGGGGAGAGATTTGACGTTAAGTGGATTTACAGTTTATGCGGGTAGTGCGGGTAGTTTCAAGGGAGGGTGGCTATAGGAATACGTGTGACCAGTCCCTTTCGGTTGTTGGCATGGGAAGAGGGAGGGGTGGGAGGGTGGTAAGGGTTGAGGTTTATGGGGAATATCAGAGTGTGTATAGTGGGAGTTTATATGCCGGCTATAAGTTGTAGAAAAACTAAGGAAGAATTTGTGAGAGAGGAGTTGATATATTTCTTACGTGGGTTGCCGGTTGTGACTATTATCGCAGGGGATTGGAATGTGTGATTAGGAAGAGGGATGTGGAACCGAGAGGGGCGGGGTGTGAGTTGGGGTTTGCGTGATGTTTTGGGTGCGGCAGGAGTCAGAGATGTGGTAGGGGGCGGTGGGTGGCATATAGAACATACGTTCATACGTAGGGCTATGCTGCAAGACTCGATCGTGTGTATGTGTCGGGGGATGTTATAGTGGAAGGCGTGGATTGCGTTGATGTTGGGTTTTCCGATCACAGGGTGTGTTGGCAGTGTTGGGATGGGAGGGAGCTGTTAGAACGTATGCTAGTTATTGGAAGCTTAACGTGGGCTTATTGCAGGGGAACTGTGTAGGAGGAGTTTTGAGGAGTGGTGGGAGGGATGTGGAATGATGGGAAGGACCGGGAAGATGTGGTGGGTTGGTGGAATGGAGTGGCGAAAGTGGGTATTCAGGATTTTTATAAACGTGAAGGTAGAGAGCAGGCGCGATTGCGTTATGGCCTGCAGAGGTATTTGGAGGGCAGTTGCGGGATTGTTATGTGGGGGGCGGGTTACTCGCTGGAGAACATAGAGGTTTTGAGGGGCCAGTTGAAGGATATACAGAATGAGAGATTCCAGGCTATCAGAGTGAGGGCAGGTATTGAGGATGTGCTGTGGGGACAAACCGTCTTTGACTGTCTTGCGTGGTTTTCGAAAGAGGAGGCAGGGTATGACGATGACGTCATTGAAGGTACACGAGGAGTTGGGTGGGTATATGGAGGGACAGGTACTGAGGTCGACAGAGGGTATGAGCGGGTTTGTGGATGTTTGGTTTCGGCGGTATCTAGACCGTAGGTTGGAGGAGGTGGAGGCGAAAGAGGAAGTTTTGGAGGGTATACAGGTAGGGATTAGTGAGGAGGAGAGGAAAGGGATGGAGGGTAGTATAACTGAGGAGGAAGTGTGGTTCGCAGTGAAGGGGATGCAGATGGGTAAAGCGCAGGGAGTTGATGGCTTACCTAGTGATTTTTATGTTCAACATTGGGGAGTGTTGAAGGAATGTTTGACAAAAGTTTTCAATCGTTTGAAGGAAGTATGGTATATGGGTGAGGATCAGCGCACTGGAGTTGTGGTTTTAGTGCCTAAGGGGAAACTGGTGGAAACGATTAGGGATTACAGAGCTATTACACTTTTATGTGCAGATTACAAAATCTTTGCAAGGATTTTGGGTAATAGGGTTAAAAAGGTTTTGGATTCTATCATAGAACGTGGTCAGTATGGGATACCGGGGAGGTGTATGGGGAATGGGCATGGTAGGATTAAGTCATTCATCGAGGGTCGAGAGGGGGGTGGGGTTTTAGGGCTTGATTGGGAAACGGCTTATGACAGTGTGGATAGGAATATGTTATTTGACATTCTTCGTAAGCAGGGTTTTGGGAATGAAGTAGTGGGTTGGGTGCAAACGTTGTATGATGGGGCTTTGGTGCGGGTTCAATTGAATGGAAGGGTGGGAAACGTGGTGGACATGAAGCGGGGTTTGCGACAGGGGTGCCCTTTGTCGCAAATTCTGTTTGCATGCTTACAGGATCCTTTTATAGGTTAGTATCGAAGGGGTAGGGGAGGAGGGTCAGGTACCTGGTTGTGCATCTGGAATAGTGGGTTATGTTGATGACACAACAATTCTCGTAGGTGGGTGGGAGGGTTAGATGCTATAGGGAGGATTATAAGTGTTTTTGGGGCAGCTACAGGGATGCGGATTAACAGGGTGAAATCTAAATTGTTAGAGGTGGGGACGTGGGTGGGCGGGGACTTGGGGAATAGGTATGGTTGGCATGTTGTTGAGTGCTTGAAAATTTGTGGGATAATTTATTGTAATGATGCGAGTAGGGCGAGGGTTGAAAATTCTTCTAAGGTGATAACGGCGACAATCGCGCGAATGAGTGGATGGAGACCGGGAGATGTGACGTTAATGCAGAGGGTTATGGTAGTGAATGTTTTACTGTATAGTAAATTGTGGCATGTGGGGAGAGAGGTTGAATTATTACAGCGGAGAGTGTTGCGGTATATATGGGGTTTTGGTAGACATTGGCTTAATAAGGAGGTTGTCATGACGCCGGTTAGTAAGGGAAGGTTTGGGGTTGATACCCTTACATAGGAGGCTTATAGGGATATATGTAAAGCAGAGATATGTGGAGGAGGGAGGGGTGGGGGTAAGCGGGTGGGAGTGGTCATGCGTGAGGTACGGAGGTGGTGGAGTGGACGTGACCTGAGTTTATGTGAGGCAATGTTGAGGGTTTTACTAGTTGTCAGAGAGCCAAGGGGTTTTCGGGTGGGGTTTTGGACAAGCTTGGGGAAGGCGGGGTATAGTGCAAGGGTAGCAGAGTACCCAAAGTATAATTGGCGGGCGACTTGGGTAGGTTTCCGGAAGTTGAGGCTGAGGGCGAGGGTTAGAGAGACGGTTTTCGATTCCTACATGGAATCTTGGCTTCTAAAGCGCAATTGTTTTTAATGGGTTTAGGAGTGAGGGTACTTGTTTGAGATGTGGGCTTTGGATACGTCGTACCATGCGGTGTATTTTGTGAAGATTTAGGCGGGGTACGGGAATGTTTGGACGGGTCCTGAGGAGTGTAGGTGGGTGTGGCCTTTCGATGTTAGGGGCTTTAAGCCTGGATATTGGTGGGTTTGAGGAAAATGTACGTAGAAGTTTAATGTACCTGGTGGTTGATTTCATATATGTGTCGTGGGGTACGCGCGAGGTAGTGGGTGGGAGGCGGGTTCGTGCCTTGGCGGCACATTTTTACAGGACGAAATGTAGGAATCAGGGTTTGTATGGGAGAACTTGGGTTGAAGCTTTCTCTGAGGGTTATAGAACGATGACGGTGGTGTCCCTTTTAAGGTTATGGGGATGACGTAGGAACCATTCGAGGGGACTGGTCGAGTGGGGGAGGGGGAGGTTGGGTATATCCGGAAGGGTTGACTAGGGTATAGTATGGTTGATTGATGTGTGGTTGGTTAGGCGTGGGTATACAGGGTTGAAGCTAGGATGGGTTGGGTCGGGGTGGTATCGTGGGTGTCCGATTTTTGGACGTTTCGGGGGTTTTATGGGGTTGTAGGTAAATTTTCAGGTGTATGTTGACTCAGACTTGGAGTGATGTTGGTTGCGGGGGGGGGTCATAGGGGTCATGGACGCATGGGGTTTTCCTCTAGGATGTAGTAGTGTAATCTAATGTTAAAGTAGTAGGGTTTGTCGGTGGTGATGTGCTGGCAGTTTGCATTTATGTGGCAGGTTGGAGGTTAGGAGGTATTAGGTGTTAGACAACCGACAGTGTGCAGGTGTGCTTGGGTGAAGTTGTCCCAGGTATCTGTGGCAATTCATGTAGGATAAAGTTGATGTTTTGCTATGTTTGTCTTAAGTTTAACGTTTTTAGTATTGTATTCTGTATGTGTTCCCTATCTTTTGTTTGAATTATACATTCGGAGCAGCTTCTGCATATTTTTGTGTTTTTTTCTAGTGTTTGTATATGTATGCAACACAAATGTGTTTTGTGTGGTCTTATTATCCGGTGTGGGAATGTGACGTTGTGTTGTAGACAGTGTTGTCTACGGTAGTGATGGCTTGATGTTAATGTATTTCTTATTTAAGATGATGTTGTGGTGTGACCCTTGTTTCGGGGTCAGTTGTTTTGTGTGTTATTGTGCAACACCTGTTTTATAGGCAGAAAGTTTAAGGTTTTATTTTATTTCATGCCTATGTACTGCGTTTTGTGGTAGGGAAGAAGTAAAATATGTAACCAGCGGTTAAATTTTGTGGTGTTTTTGAGACAATGTATGTTCAGTTTCATTGACAGTGTGTTATGTTATTGTATAGAAAAACTTAGCTAGGATTGGGTAGTAGGATGGACATTTTTTGTTTGTGCTTTTGGCACGGGTTCTTATTATAGGATATATAGACTGGTGTGTTTATTCCTGTTCTGTTTGCTTGTTTTTGTTTATATGAGCCTGATTTATTTTTGGGCAATTATTGGATTGTTATGTATATATGTGTTTTTAAATAAAAAAAAAAAAAAAAAAAATCTAAATTAATGATGATAAATGTGTTTTATTATTTTTTGAGTCGTCCTACATCGGTGTGCTAAAAAAAAAACAATAATGTCCGGCGGTACAGAAACCTGCCACAGGGTAAATAATGTCCTGCTATACGCAAATGACTTATTTATCAATGTCCAGTTTCGTAAAATAAAAGCATGCAGTAATTTGGTCTGGTTATTTCCCCGGTCCGGCATAAATTGACATCAGGCTGAATATATATATTTTATATATATATATATATATATATATATATATATATATATATATATATATATATATATATATATATATATAAACGCAATTTCTGAAGGCAGGTAATTAACATCGAGTAGCATCACTCCAATTACTTCTTTTTTTTTATTTTATAAATTGCGTGAAATGTATTATATTAATGCAAATAGACCACTGGCAAAATAAATTTGTAAGTGAGAATGGATGAGATATGTTTGACCGTATGGACGACATATGTGGTGTGAGGGCATGTGATGCGGGGTGTGGGGAGTTTGGGGTTGTGAGGGTATGTGGTTGTAGATAGTGTGTGGATGTAGGCTGTGGGGGTGTGGGGAGTGTGGGGTTGTGAGGGTATGTGGTTGTAGTTAGTGTGTGGATGTAGGCTGTGTTAGTGTATGTAGTGTGTGGGGTTGTGAGGGTATGTAGCTGTAGTTACTGTGTGTATGTAGGCTGTGTGAGTGTATGTATTGTGTGGGGTTGTGAGGGTATGTGGTTGTAGATAGTGTGTGGATTTAGGCTGTGTGGGTGTATGTAGTGTGTGGGGTTGTGAGGGTATGTGGCTGTAGTTAGTGTGTGGATGTAGGCTGTGTTGGTGTATGTAGTGTAGTGTGTGGGGTTGTGAGGGTATGTGGTTGTAGATAGTGTGTGGATGTAGGCTGTGTGGGTGTATGTTGTGTGAGGGGTTGTGAGGGTATGTGGTTGTAGATAGTGTGTGGATGTAGGCTGTGTGGGCGTATGTAGTGTGTGGGGTTGTGAGGGTATGTATATGTGAGTAGGGAGTGTGTTTGGGGTAGAGGGCATGGGTGTAGAAAGTGGATGCAGGTGAATTGAGGATAATGGTAATGATTGGTATGGGTGCGGGAGGGTGTGGGGTAAGACATGGACCAAGTACCACTTACGGTAAGGAGTGTCTAAAAGAAATTAGACCAAGTCTTATCAGAGAACCAAGAAAGCCATAAATTTACTAAGGGATTCTTCTCCTGCAATGACTTCATCTACATCCACCACACCTTCACCATCAACATCCACCACACCTTCACCATCTACATCCACCACACCTTCACCATCAACATCCACCACACCTTCACCATCAACATCCACCCACACCTTCACCATCTACATCCACCACACCTTCACCATCAACATCCACCACACCTTCACCATCAACATAAACCACACCTTCACCATCAACATCCACCACACCTTCACCATCAACATCCACCACACCTTCACCATCAACATCAACCACACCTTCACCATCAACATCCACCACACCTTCACCATCAACATCCACCACACCTTCACCATCAACATCCACCACACCTTCACCATCAACATCCACCACACCTTCACCATCAACATCCATCACACCTTCACCATCAACATCCACCACACCTTCACCATCAACACAGAACTTTACACTCTCAAACACAGATGACCGATAATTTCCCCCCACTTTACCAACACAGTAATCTCACCTTTAACACACATACAGTAACCTCACATGAAACACATACAGTAACCTCACCACACACACGTACAGTAACCTCAACTTAAATACACATACAGTAGCCTCACCTTAAATGCATATACAGTAACCTCACCTTAACAACGCACATACAGTAACCTCACCTTAAGCACACACATAGAGTAACCTCACCCCCCACACACAGTAACCTCACCCCCCACACAGTAACCTAACCCCATACACACAGTAACCTCACCCCACACACACAGTAACCTCACCGCACACACACAGTAACCTCACCCCACACACACAGTAACCTCACCGCACACACACAGTAACCTCACCCCGCACAGTAACCTCACCCCGCACAATAACCTCACCCCGCAAAGTAACCTCGCCCCACATAGTAACCTCACCCCACACAGTAACCTCACCCCACACAGTAACCTCGCCCCACACAGTAACCTCACCCCACACAGTAACCTCGCCCCACACAGTAACCTCGCCCCACACAGTATCCTCACCCCACACAGTAACCTCGCCCCACACAGTAACCTCGCCCCACACAGTAACCTCGCCCCACACAGTATCCTCACCCCACACAGTAACCTCGCCCCACACAGTAACCTCGCCCCACAAAGTAACCTCGCCCCACACAGTAACCTCACCCCACGCAGTAACCTCACCCCACACAGTAACCTCACCCCACACAGTAACCTCACCCCACACAGTAACCTCGCCCCACACACACACACACACACACACACCAGATGCTCGTCAACACGAGAATTAACACGATAATGCAATATTTCTCAGAAAATTGAAACGAAAAAGCTTAATACTGAAACTGCTGGAAGAATATTGACAAAAAAATATTTATATAAAATAATAATAATTATATTATAATAATAATTATAACAATATAATAATAAAATAATAATAATGATATAGTATTATAATAATAATAATAATAATAATAATAATAATAATAATAATAATATATTAATTGTGAAAAATAAAATTCATTATCTATCATCTGTCAAGAAATTAATTTTATGATAGGTAGGGTAATTTTGGACCTGGCACACAACTCGGACAATCATCTTTTGACTACTGAGTAAAGACAAGCCAAATTAAGCTAAGATTGCTTTCGCCTTCTATATAAAATCTAGAATAATTTACTAGATGACTCGTCTCGTGTATGTGTGTGTGTGTCACCTAGTATTACGTCATCTAAGAACGTAATACTAGAAACTATAAAATTTCTAAAACATTAGTATACATGATACTCAGGCAGGCAAAGCAGCACCTACCCAACAACACAGGAGTTACATGATCACATCGTGTACCCGTCCTCATCCCAACATGGCATTCTTCAGGTCACCATGCGTCACACCTCACTCTCCACCTATATATACTGTCGGTGTCTGGCGCTCAGCAGACGGAGGATCAAGCCTACAATACGTCTTGCGCTGAATGACCCACATAAGTTTAGCGCTTAACCTTAATTAAACAAACGATGGACTGATTACCTCAAACTCCTGATCTTCACCACTCTTCTTTGTATTGGACAACTGAAGCCACTGTGTGGCGAAACGTTTCCTCAATAAAGATACCCAAGTGTTACACATGATTAGGGAATTTAGGACTGGTGGTCGAGTGGTCGGCACGTTAAGGTCACAACATTACAAAAATTAGGTCATATACTATGCAATTACTGTGAGTAAAAAATTAAGTAACAGGAGACCATGAATTAGCAATTTGCAGACCCTATTACAGCGTAGCGAAATTCTTCATGAAATACAATGTAATTACAAATTATACATTTGATAAAAAAAATCATGAGTTATGCTGCCAAAATTCTTCCCTTAAATTTAGCATAAAACTTTTATTTAAATAACTCATAAAATTTGGATTCGATATATTAAAAAACATCATCAGCAAACTTTTTCTAGATGTCAGAATTAGAAGGAGAACATTGACGGAGGTCGAGGAAGAAGGAAACAATAGCAGATAGGTGAAGCACAAGAAATTAAATACAGGAGGAACAAGAGAAAGAAAAAGATGAGAAACACAAAGGGAAAATATGGAAATGAGATAAGGAAGAATGAAGGTGTTAGTCTGGTTGTTGGTTGTCTTGTGTAAATCAATAACTGGTAAAGTTGAGCGTTTAATGCATCTCATATTTCCTCACTAAATACACTAATTATTCACTTAAAAGTTTTTAAATACCTTTGAGTCTCACTCAGTAATAACCTACGATGAAGGTTCTCTCTCTCTCTCTATCTCTTTCTGTCTCTCTCCTTGAAGATAACTTGTTTGAGAAGGCTTGTTACGCCTCATTACAAGCTTAGTCGGCCAAATAATCCTGCCAAAGGCTTAATAGACGGTAGAACGTCCAATCTCAACAACTATTTGAAGTCGGTCTCTGTTTCGTCTGTGTAAGAGATGGGATGCGGAAAATTCCTGCAAAGGAGAAATAATCTGGTGTGTTTGTGACAGAGAGAGAGAGAGAGAGAGAGAGAGAGAGAGAGAGAGAGAGAGAGAGAGAGAGATTACCTATTGTGATTATCTATTTGTTGTTACAGTTGTGTCCAATTTTTAATCATGTAATTATCCGCCATTGCTTGCGTAAATATTTCCTGTTATTTTTGCATTGATGCCTCTTATTCTTTTTATAATCTATCTTGTTTAAAAAAATCTTTTTTAAGTCATATCTTACCATGTACGTTCTTTTACATTTCGTCATATTTTTCATTGAATACTAGATCTCTACACAAATAACCCGCACGTAGGAGAGAGGAGCTTTCGACTTGTGACTTTGTAAATGCGATTAGAAACCACTGAGTCAACATCACAGGTCCACGACTCTTCAATCTTCTACCAGCATATCAAAGACACTGCCGGAACAAAAAACCCGTTCCTGAAGGAGGTACATGATCAACCTGGTTGTGATGGCTATGTGTGCCTGTCTGGATAACAATATTGATTTTTAAGATAAAAAACACTAGAACATAATGGTTATTCTAGGTTTTGGACTTATACAGTTTCAACCATCATCTGCAATTTCTATCAATACCAGTATTGTGAACAATTTTCCATCATAATACAGAAGTAATCACAATGTAATCAACATAATTCAAAGCCTTATTCCACGTAACTTGCATATCCGTAAGTCGTTTAAAGTCACCTTAAAGACTTAAATCATATAACAGAAATTACTATACAGAGTAGTTGACCAGTGGAATGGTTTAGAGGAGGACGCAGTGAGTGTAATAATCAAAGGAAATAAAACAAAACAAAAATATATTAAAAAAAAATTGTCAAAGATGGGACACCACGATACAAATGGGGAGAAAACACACACACACACACACACAGGAGCTGTGAATCGACCCATGCAACCACATATAGATGAGTAGACACACACACATGAGGTCACAGGTAAGACATTAAAGATTAATTATGCCGTCAATTTCAGGCATGTATCACGAGAGCTCAGCCAACATCCACAAACATCCTATACAATTACGAGAAATAATATATCACTATAATATATAACATGATATAATTATAATATATGATAATGATATTAATGATAATGTAAAGCAATTGATTTATAAGTAATATGATGAAAGGTATTATAATTACGATGGATATTATGACTTAATTAGTTTAAGACAATAGAATGTGACATGGTTTTTATGATATAATGTTTATGATATGTTTAACGGGCTTATGAGACACATGTTAATAATATGTGCAACATGCTACACTAAACGCCTTCTTGTTACTGAACCATTAACACACCAAAGTGAAATTAAATATCTTGGCGTTCTAGCACATAATTCTCTCCTACGCACCATAAAGCTGCCTGATGCACGCCATCTGTGTTGCACACTATGTAACATGCAAAGTGTAATCTGATGCTGATGTTTTGAAAGAGATAAGAAGATGCTCGTCGAGGCCAGCCTCCACATGTGAGCCTAGATCACATGTGGAGAATAAGAATGGAGGAACACTGCCTGCTGCCCCATACTAGTCAGGTTCTTTTCAAAACCCATGGTGATAGATGATTAAGACCCGTGTGCAACAACTGGGGTATATTTATTGATCAATTAAGACCCGTGTGCAACAACTGGGGTATATTTATTGATCAATTAAGACCCGTGTGCAACAACTGGGGTATATTTATTGATCAATTAAGACCCGTGTGCAACAACTGGGGTATATTTATTGATCAATTAAGACCCGTGCAACAACTGGGTATATTTATTGATCAATTAAGACCCGTGTGCAACAACTGGGGTATATTTATTGATAAATTAATACCCGTGTGCAACAACTGGGGTATATTTACTGATCAATTAAGACCCGTGTGCAACAACTGGGGTATATTTACTGATCAATTAAGACCCGTGTGCAACAACAGGGGTATATTTATTGATTAATTAAGACCCGTGTGCAACAACTGGGGTATATTTATTGAGTAATTAAGACCCGTATGCAACAACTGGGTGTGTTTATTAATAAATTAAGACCCGCGTGCAACAACTGGCTAATAAAGACACATGTGCAACACCTGGGTACCAATACCGAGGAGACGTTTCGCTAACCAGTGGCTTTATCAAGTCACTACAGAGAATTAACAGTGGAAGACGTGATGAGGTAATATAAGGTGTTTAGTCCCACAGCCTTGAAAAATCTGAACACCTATCAAGGCTGAAGGGACTGATCACTTCATATCGCCTGTCACTATTTATTCTCTATACTCAGTTGATAATAATAATAATTCCAGGTGCTTCGATCACTCTACTTGGGGATATTATTCCATTAGTCTACAACTCTTTTTTCCAAACCATCACTTTCCTATATTCCTTCTAAATTTCAACTTATCCAAATGTTTCAAGTTATTGTGTTAAGATATCCTCAGCACCCTCTTTATATTTCTTTTCCCTACACCTATCTTCCACCCATATATTCCAATCTTATCTCCTCTCATTCAGCGTCTTTCAAGAGAGTGCAGGTTCAGTACTCTCCCTCTATCTTCAAATAAAAGATTCCTTATACAATGGGCTAATTTCGTCATTTATCTCCTCGTTTTTAACAGGATTTATAAGCAGTCTGTAGTATGA
>WNWK01002677.1:27500-60000 GCA_009830355.1 Cherax destructor
ACGGCAAATCTACATCTGAACTATTATACTGTCTTTGTTTATGTGTGAGTTTCCTTCTGATATATATACATGTATATATATATATATATATATATATATATATATATATATATATATATATATATATATATATATATACCAGAAGAAAGTGAAAAAAATTCTGCGTAAGGGGCTAGTATCCCCTTCTCCTGTATAAATTACTAAATTTAAAAAGAAAACTTTCATTTTTCTTTTAGATCACCCTGCCTCGGTGAGATGCGACCGGTGTGTTGAAAATCTGCATGTGTGTTTTTATATATATATATATATATATATATATATATATATATATATATATATATATATATATATATATATATATATATATATATATATGTCGTGCCGATTAGGTAAAACTTGCGATTTTGGCTTAAATAGCAACGCTCATCTTGCCATATAAGACAAGTGAAAATTTGTGTATGCAATAATTTCGCCAAAATCATTCTGAACATAACGAAAAAAATATATTTCATTGTGTTTGTTTATTATTAAATTAATGTTAACGTATCTAAAATATATTTAGTTGGGTTAGGCTAAATTAAATTGCGCTTTGTAATAAGGTTAGGTAGGTTTTCAAAGTTTCTCTTGGTGCAAAATTATAAATTTTTACATTAACATAAATGAAAAAAATATATCTTTAAACGTATAAGAGAAAATTTTAGAAAGGACTTAATTTTAGATGAGTTCTTGCTAATTGACCAGTTTTACCTAATCGGCACGACATACATACATATATATATATATATATATATATATATATATATATATATATATATATATATATATATATATATATATATTATATATATATATATATATATATATATATATATATATATATATATATTATATATATATATATATATATAATATATATATATATTACAGTCGCCGTTTCCCACCGAGGCAGGGTGACCCAAAAAGAAAGAAAAACCCAAAAAGAAACAAAAAAAAAACTTTCATCATCATTCAGCAATTTCACCTCACTCATACATATTCACTGTTTTTGCAGAGGCGCTCAGATACGACAGTTTAGACGTCCCTCCAAACTGCTAATATCCCAAACCCCTCCTTTATTATTATTATAATCAAAGAGAAGCGCTAAACCACAGGGGTTATACAGCAACCCCTCCTTTAAAGTGCAGGCATTGCACTTCCCATTTCCAGGACTCAAGTCCGGCTAACCGGTTTCCCTGAATCCTTTCACAAAATATTACCCTGCTCACACTCCAACAGCTCGCCAGGTCTCAAAAAACATTCGTCTCTATTCATTCCTATCTAACACGCTCACGCACGCTTGCTGGAAGTCCAAGCCCCTCGCCCACAAAGCCTCCTTTCCCCCCTCCCTCCAACCTTTTCGGGGACCATCCCTACCCCGCCTTCCTTACCCTACAGATTTATATGCTCTCCAAGTCATTCTACTTTGTTCCAGTCTCTCTAAATGACCAAACCACCTCAACAGCCCCTCTTCAGCCCTCTGACTAATACTTTTAGTAACTTCACACCTCCTCCTAATTTCCACACTACGAATTCTCTGCATAATATTTACACCATACATTGCCCTATATATTGATTCAATCAGGAATGCAGATCATCACAAGGAAGCAGAGTGAATGCCTGGAAAAAAACACAAAGACCAGAATACACGATAAAAAAAAGGGAAGTGAGCCGTAGGGTCACAGAATAAGAAGAGAAGCAGAGATGTAATTCTAGTATAATAATAAAGCAATAATGGATATAAGAGATTCGAAACTGCTAAATGGTCATATAAACAAACGGCGATAAAGGTTCAAGTGACAGGGGTGTTAACTGAAGGGAGAGTTATCATGTAAAAGGACTGAGAAGAATGTAAGATCTTAACTGGAAATTTAAGAAAGTGGTTACAGTGGAGCCTGGGAACTACCAGAGCTAGGGAAGCAGATTACATGCGCAGAGTCTGGAAACAACACATAACGACGGAGGTATTAGAAAATACTGAAGGAGTCCGGTATAAGAAAACCAACGGGACCGGACATGCCACCGTCTATACCTTCAACGTCACTGGACATATCACTATGTGTATTGAAAGAAATCTACAACGAGTCTAACTGGAGAGTGTTCCGGGGTCAGCACCCCCCACCCCTCCGCGGCTCAGTCCATGAAATATCGTCAACATAAGTAGACATATCACACCATCCGTACTGAGGGATGTGATGCCCTTTATGAAATATCTTCAACGTCAGAGGAAACTGGCCAACTGCCAGAAACATGAAAAAGGTGAACGCTGTTTCCAAAGTTGAACAAGGAAAATGACTGGCGCTGAATTACAGGTAGCTGTCACTGCCAAGAATATTTTCCGAAGAGATGAAAAAAATGGCCAAGAGGAAACTAGTAAAGTTCCTACGGAGGAAAAAAAAAATTCCAGAAAAAAAAAACGCAGTTTCAAGAACATGGAATATGCAGCACGAGATTAAAGGTCTCAGCGTATCAAACAGAAAAATTATAGAAAGTCCAAAAGTTTGCCCTAAAAATCCTAATCTCAGAGGCAGGGAATATAAGAAGGAATTAATGGACAGGAAACTGACGTAAATAAATTTAAAATTGTTAACTGGATCACAGATGAAAGCAAAAGACACAGATGAGTCGCAAGAAGATTAAAAAGTAATTCTTTATTGTCTATATGGTCGAGAAATTGAATGAGTTGGTAGATAATGTAGTAGAGGGAAAATAGTGCACAGTTCTAAGAATCGGTAAGATAAGGGCAAAGTCCAAAGATCTCCTTAGTTTCAGCCACGACAGACAGTAAGTTAGGGCGTTTCGGTAAGTCAACTCCAAGTAGGCAAATGGACACACAAGCAACTTAATACAACATATATCAAGGCAGCGTTTCGCCCACTAGGGACTGCTAAGCCACACATAACATGGTCTCCTTATGTACTTGAGGTTTTCGAGGTCCCAGGATCGAAACGTCTTCATTAAAGATGTCCGTAGTGTATGCTTTCGAGTCCATTTCGTTCGTCTTGTAGGCAGTCATTCTTAATACACTGCATCTGTTTATGTTTACCTAACAGCTGTCGTTGTTACTACCAATAATTACACAAACTATGCACACGCGCACAAACAAGTAAGAGAACGTAAACAATGCGAAAGATAACTAGGTTTCTCTGAAGCTGCAGCGTGTATATACATAGATGTGTATATTTTAGTGTATATACATTATTAGATAAATAGTTTAAAAACCCGAGAAGTAGATGAGAGAAATACTTGTACAATACTTGGGAATCTTTACTGTGTAAACGATTCGCCAGCCAGTGACTTCAGTTCAATACAGAGAAAAACGGTGGAAGATGTGAAGGAGTCAGAGGTAATCAGACTCTCACCCGGGAGATTAGTGTGTTTAGTCCATAAGTCTTGATAATAGTAAAGAATAAGCAGGGAGAAGGTCATGCGAAGCAGTTAGTGGTGACGTCACAGGTGGGCAGGACCCCCACTAGTAGGTCATGCCAAAACGTTCGGCAAAATGTAGATTTCTCAGCAACAAGATTCCAATATATTGCTATGTCAAATTGTTATAATCAAACAATAATATATCATTACATAATGACTGATAACCTCAAACTCCTTCACATATTCTCTGCATTGGACTGACGAAGTCACTGGTTGGCGAAACGTTTCCAAAGTAAAGATTCCTAAGTATTGCACAAGTGTCTCATTAATCTACCAGAAGGTGACTTTAATCTCTATTTTAGGGATTAAAGGATTCTGGTGGTGAACAAGTGATGTGTAGTTTTCCTGAGCACTGTGTAGTCGACAGCCTTTAAACTTAATAAACCAGCCTTTAAACTTAATAAACCAACCTACAATACCTGCAAGCGCATGCGCTTGCAGGTATATTTATTCAAGTTTATGGTAGCTATGGTCTATCGTAGTTTGTTTTAAGGTAGTTAGGTTATGGATGATTTATAGCTGGTTTATGGTAGGTTGTCTAGGAAGGTTCAGCTGCAGTGCCACATCAGTCCTCCACACCCTGACCTTAACGTCAGTGCCACACCCCTCACCCCCTTAACATCAGTGCCACACCCCTCACCCCCTTAACATCAGTGCCACACCCTCACCCCTTTAACAACAGTGTCACACCCTCACCTCTTAACATCAGTGCCACACCCTCACCCCCTTAACATCAGTGCCACCCCCTCACCCCCTTAACATCAGTGCAACACCCTCACCCCTTTAACATCAGTGCCACACCCTCACCCCATAACATCAGTGTCATACCCTCACCACCTTAACATCAGTGCCACCCCCTCACCCCTTAACATCAGTGTCACACCCTCACCCCCTTAACATCAGTGTCCCACCCTGACCTTAACATCAGTGCCACACCCTGACCTCCTTAATATATGTGCCACACCCTCACCCCTTAACATTAGTGCCACACCCTCACCCCTTAACATTAGTGCCACACCCTGACCTTAACATCAGTACCACACCCTCACCCCTTAACATCAGTGCCACACCCTGACCTCCACATGTGCCACACCCTAACCCTCTTAACATCTGTGCCACACCCTGACCTTAACATCTGTGCCACCCACTCACCCCCTTAACATCAGTGCCACACCCTGAACTTAACATCAGTGCCACACCCTGACCTAAACATCAGTGCCACACCCTGACCTCCTTAACATCAGTGCCACACCCTGACTTTAACATCAGTGCCACAACCTGACCTCCTTAACAACATTGCCACACTCTCATCCCTCCCTTAACATCAGTGCCACACTCTGACCTCCTTAACATCAGTGCCACACCCTGACCTCCTTAACATCAGTGCCACACCCTGACCTTAACATCAGTGCCACACCCGGACCCCCTTAACATCAGTGCCGCACCCTGACCTTAACATCATTGCCACACCCTGAACACCTTAACATCAGTGCCACAACATGACCCCCTTAACATCAGTGGCACACCCTGACCTTAACATCAGTGGCACACCCTGACCTTAACATCAGTGCCACACCCTGACGTCCTTAACATCAGTGCCACACCCTGACCTCCTTAACATCAGTGCCAAACCATGACGTCCTTAACATCAGTGCCAAACCCTGACCTCCTTAACATCAGTGCCACACTCTGACCTTAACATCAATGCCACACTCTGACCTTAACATCAATGTCACACCCTGACGTCCTTAACATCAGTGCCACACCCTGACCTCTTTAACATCAATACCACACCCTGAACACCTTAACATCAGTGCCAAACACTGACCTTTTTAACATCAGTGCCAAACCCTGACGTCCTTAACAGTGCTAAACCCTGATGGCCTTAACAACACTGCCAAACCCTGACCTTTTAAACAGCTGTGCCAAACCCTGACCACCTTAACATCTGTGCCAAACCCTGACCTCCTTGCCATCACGGCTTTATTTAAAGGCACTTTGACCGAGGTAGTAAAAGGCAAGAAAAAATACCATTAGAATTTTTTATGCTTAAAAGACCACGTGGGTGAAAGAGACTTTCCAGATGGTGTGGCATTTAAATTTTATTTTCCCATTAAGAATGATTTTATATATCAATTATATATCAATTGCCAGCTTGGGATTGGATTCCATAAATATATTTATCACACTTTGTGATTGGCGATGTGTTATTGCATGTCATTTATCGACCCTGGGATAATTTATTTTCTTATAGCAAGGTTATGGCATCCGTCTTGGCACTGTCCGGATATTATTCCCTAGGAATCAGTGAGAAAGAAGGGAGTAAGGGAAGAAATGGTGTCTTAAGGAAACACGTCCTGTTTACATCCGTACCGGGGATCAAACCACGGACCTCAATGTGGGGTTATAGTGATTAGGGGTGTGCCAAAATATCACTGTAGGTTGGTACCGGATAGTTTTAATGGTACCGGTATAGCTATCGGCCTAGATTTTGGTATTGGCATCGATGAGTCTCTGTTAATTTTGATGGTATCGGTATCGGCCAAACATTGAATATCTGTATTGGCAAAAAATTTTGGTATCTTTACATCACTAATATTGCCAGACCTACCTACTTACATACCTACCTACCTCCTTCTCCTCCTCCTAACGTACGACTGCTCCTTGCCTCCCTTCTTATCGTCATACATAATTCGATGTTAAAATTGTTCCTATCTAACGATTACTCCTCCTTTTTTCTTATTAGCTCTCCCCTACTTCGCTCTTCATCTCTATATGTCCGTCTAAAAAAACACACAGACAAGAGCTGTGACTCGACCCCTGGAACCACATATACGTGTGAGTACACACACACACACACACTTCCTATCACTGTTCGTTCCCTGAATCCCAGGACACCACCGTTTTGACTAACAAATGTGGTCAACCCAGGAATTCAACCACAGGAGACCCAAACAACTGTCCACAGAGGGATCATGCTGAGCTTCCAGCAGGCAGAGATTACAATATTGATGAGTTCCTTTGCTGTAGTGTTATACTCTGTATGTGTGTGTACTCACTTAGTTGTGGTTGCAGGGGTCGAGTCACAGCTCCTGGCCCCGCCTCTTCACTGGCCGCTACTGGGTTACTCTCCCTGCGCCTATTATTTTTGCTATTTACTTACAATGTAACTTTCTCATAATTTCACTATCTCCTACCAATTAGTAGTGTAGATAATTTTCTTCCTATAATGTAGCGCTTTAATCCAAAAAATAATAAAATGTAAGCCGCCCTCATCCTTTTACGTAGCTCTTCTTAAAGCTCTTCTTAAAGCTCTTCTTAAAGCTCTTCTTAAAGCTATGTATGGAACCTGCCTCCACTACATCGCTTCCCAAACTATTCCCCTTCCCGACCACTCTGTGACTGAAGAAATACTTCCTAACATTCCTGTGATTCATCTGAGTCTTCAACTTCCAACTGTGTCCCCTTGTTGCTGTGTCCCATCTCTGGAACATTCTGTCCCTGTCCACCTTGTCAATTCCTCTCAATATTTTATATGTCGTTATCATGTCCCCCCTGTCTCTCCTGTCCTCCAGTGTCGTCAGGTCGATTTCCCTTAACCTCTCCTCGTAGGACATGCCCCTTAGCTCCGGGACTAGTCTTGTTGCAAACCTTTGCACTTTCTCTAGCTTCTTCACGTGCTTGGCTGGTGTGGGTTCCAAACTGGTGCTGCATACTCCAGTATGGGCCTAACATACACAGTGTACAGGGTCCTGAACGATTCTTTATTAAGATGTCGGAATGCTGTTCTTAGGTTTGCTAGGCGCCCGTATGCTGCAGCAGTTATTTGGTTGATGTGCGCCTCAGGAGATGTACCTGGTGTTATACTCACCCCAAGATCTTTTTCTTGAGTGAGGTTTGTAGTCTCTTGCCCCCTAAACTGTACTCCGTATGCGGTCTTCTTTGCCCTTCCCCAATCTTCATGACTTTACACTTGGTGGGGTGTGTGTGTGTGTGTGTGTGTGTGTGTGTGTGTGTATGAGCGCGTGTGCGTGCTTGTGTAACGTGTTTTGCACCTCTATAAAAACACATACATACTGACAGATATTCTCAAATTAAATCGCTACTGACCACACCAATTTTATTTCACTGTAACAGCATTATGAAATTACTAAAATATTCAAGCGTTTGGGTAAAACAAAAAGTTATCGGTTTCAATACCATAATATAGCAATCTTAACTTGGGCTGATATATTTAACACCTACAGTCAAGGCGTTCCTTGAAGCGAAAATATCTGTGGAAAGTCAAGCCTGGTCTAACACATGCCATCAATAACACCTGCTTCTCAAAGTAGAGATATCTGTAGAGTCCTCTTTGAAAAAACTAATATATTCGACTGGACATTTCTCGTGACCAAACAGTAAAAGATATGCCACAGTGCCTGCAGACATTCCTTATCGAGAACCAGGCGAAGTCTGAGGAAATTCCAGCAATTTATAATATTGGTGAGACAATTCCGGCCATACGTGCGTGCAGGATTGTGTCTGTGTACTTCTCTGTGAAGGATTGTGTCTGTGTAATTCTCTGTGAAGGACTGTCTGTATACTTCTCTGTGGAGGATTGTTTGTATGATTGTGTGTGTGTGTACTCACCTAATTGTGGTTGCAGGGGTCGAGACTCAGCTCCTGGGTGTGTGTGTTGGATTATGCTTGAAGGCTTTAATGTAGAGGATTGTGTCTGTAGGTTTGAGTGTCTTGTGTTTGTGACTCTCAATAAGCAACGTTTAACATTATAATGGGAGCTAATAAACACGGTGCCTCTGTTTAAGGGAAAAAGAAACAAGAGAGCGTAAGAACGATAGAAAAAATAAGGGAACAAGAGAGTGTAAGCACGACAGGGAAAATAAGGGAACAAGAGTGTAAGAAGGATAGGGGAAAAAAGAGATGAGAGTGTATAAACGATAGGGAAAAAAGGGATAAGAGAGTGTAAGAACGATAGAAAAAAACCTGTTTACGGAAAAAAATAAAACCCTGTTTACAGTGTAGGACAGAACTGTTATTGATAAAGTTAGGGATAATACAGATATTACCGAGGAACACATATAACCCCCTAAGGAAAAAAAAATCTAACCATACCCAACTTAAAGTTTGTTACTTTTACGAATGTTAAAGTAATTACTAGAGACTAGCAGCGGCAGATGAATACGAAATTATATTTACTTATTCTGTGAAATGTGAACTCTTGCTACTAACATTCAGTGATGTATAAAATTTAATGACCAATTAAAGCAGCGTTTTGTGATCACATCAGATTTTTTAAATTGTAAATGGTATTTTTTTGAGCCATTATTTCATTATTCAGTGTATCTTCAGGCACGAATGCTTGTAATGATCTATCTGTAAATACTTGTTTGTAGCTACAAAAACAGTGTGCTCGTAATGCCCTGTCTTCACTAGACTGCGACTAGGAGATACCATCTGTAGACAGTATGCTTACCCACACACCTCCCGGTAGGAGGAATTGTTGGCCTACTGCCTGTTTTCGAGAGCGCCCGGCAGGGGGCTGTCACCTTGGTCTGTCCTTGTGGCCAGCCCTCTCTCTCACTCCCCGCACGGCGGCCTACAGGACCACATCAGACTCCCACCTGGATCTTGGTTCTGGGCTACCTCACTTACATCCGACTCGTGGATCCCACAGCCAATAAACTACGCTCAAGTCTACATGTGTCTATGTATCCCACACGCTACTACTCCAGCATTCTTCACGGCTAACACAGGCAAGGTGAACTGCCTACACGCCAGCTACCATCTAGACATAACACCGAAATTACACGTCTCCTCTATTATCTTATTCCAGCACTCTACCAAACATACTTTCCAGCGTATTTTCGGCATGACTTTTCTTTGTTTACAACTGTGGCCTCTTCCTCTCCTTCACACAACAGGGTTAAATATACATTAATAGCAAGTTAAACAAAAACCTGAATCTATTAAAATTATGCTATGATACATGCTAAAATTTTCTACTGAAAATTCAACGAGGTTTAAGTAGACACATCAGCGATTATAAAAGAATTACCTAGAGTGGAGGAACATGATTTTCCTAGAGGAGGTGACCATGAGTGAGATGACTGTCAACCACAATAGTACCATAACAGTCTCAGTGACAAATCCTGTGGTAAGAGGAAAGCCAAACACACCACAGCTTGCAGAACCTTGTGCAACTTGCCGTCTATCTGCGTGGTCTACAGAGCTAGTTACAGCAATAAATCAACTTATGTTGCCTAAAAGGTCACTGTGAGAAAGGCAGAGTGCGCTCGACGCAGCAGCGTTCACTTCTGCATCCACTCATTCCGCATAGCTGGCAGCTATGCGGGCTGCCAGCAGAAGCAGACTGGTTGACTAGGTGGTCAACTACCAGGAACCAAAACATTGCCCAGGTTCACATAAATCTACTTATACAAATAATAGTAACTGATAAACCTCTACTGAATTTTTAAACAACTGATGACTAAAAGGCGAGCAAGCAGAAACTTACCAAAAATACTACAGAGGAGAACTAAGGAGGACATAATCATGACATACAAAATATTCAGAGAAATTACAGAGTAGATTGGGAAAGGCTGTTTGAGAAGCATGGGCAGGGAGCCATAGGACACCTACATAAGAACGTTAGAGAGTACTTTTTTTTTTTTAGTATGAGTGGTGACTGAGTGGAAGGAACTAGACTAAGGGGTGATGTCTTCTAATACCAAAATTTCAAGAGTACACAGGATTGTGATCTTTTGGCCAGAAATCAATAAGTCAGTCAATAGCAGTTAAAAGAGCTGGCGCCAAGATATGTGAATCAATCCACGCAAACACCACTAGGCGAGCATAAGTACTATAGGTGAGTAGACACACACACACACATAGCTGTGGACACACTAGCACCTTATAATTAAGCAGTATTGCTACAGCCGGTATGAGTGTATCTACTAGTGGGGCTTCTCACTACCTGAGCTTTGACTCTCGTTTCTGAGTGTGCTCCTTTAATGTATGTGTTTGTCTCACCTTTGTTTTCTCTCATCTCTGTGTTTCATACCTGTGTATATATGTGTGTGTACTCACCTATTTGTGGTTGCAGGGGTAGATAAACAGCTCCTGTGTGCGTGTGTGTGTGTACTCACCTAATTGTATTCACCTAATTGTGGTTGCAGGGGTCGAGACTCAGCTCCTGGCCCAGTCCCTTCGTTGTACGCTACTGGGTCTCTTCTCTCCCTGTTCCATGAGCTTTATCATACCTTGTCTTAAAACTATGTATGGTTCCTGACTCCACTATATCGTTTGCTAGACTATTCCACTTCCTGACTACTCTATGGCTGAAGAAGTGCTTCCTAACATCCCTTTGACTCATCTGAGTCTTCAGCTTCCAGTTGTGTCCCCTTGTTTCTGTGTTCCCTCTCTGGAACATCCTGTCACCAGTATTTTGTAAGTCGTTATCATGTCTCCTCTAACCCTTCTGTCCTCCAGTGTTGTTAGTCCTATTTCCCTCAACCTTTCTTCATATGGCATTCCCCTGAGCTGTGGAACTAGCCTTGTCGCAAACCTTTGCGTGTGTGTGTGTGTGTGTGTGTGTGTGTGTGTGTGTGTGTGTGTGTGTATGTGTGTGTGTGTGCGAGTGTGCGAGTGTGCGTGTGTGCGTGTGAGTGTGTGCGCGTGCACGTTTATACCTTATGCAGGTAAGGAAGTTTTGGTCCAAAGAACGGGAACTACCATCCCCTTCCTTTCGCCAAACCAAATTACCTGCCATTTCCCAAGCGTTGCCAGACACCCATGGGTTCGTTTTATTCCATGAACACAATAGAATCTGGTTATAATAATCGGGGGATGATGATCAATGTAAAGTAAATATCAGATCATAGTAATGCATCTTTCAGTCTTATTTAATCTTAGTTTATTTAAGAGCTTTAATAATAGTATTGATGGACAGTCTTGATAGTATTGATGATTTTGTCGCCGAAGTGGTTAGTTTATTGTGCACCCCATATCCATCCTGTGGATGGTAGTGCAAAAGCATATGGATACACAAAAGGTCGAGGAAGTAGGTCCCCAAAAGGGTTTACAGGAGCACATCTGGAGTTTTATCTACAGTTCACGTATCTGATATAAGAAAATTTAGGAAATTTGCTTAAGAATGGTACTCATCATCTCATGCCCTGCTGTATGGACCAAGAAGTTGTCGGCATAGCTTATAGCTTATAGCTATGCTGGTAACAGCATTTAGAAGCACAATAATCGGAATATTAAATAGAATGGAACTGAGCAGTTTACCACTAATATTTATTTTGGCTAGTTCATGTAGTATAACGGTTCTGTTTACGATATCAAATGTACATTTTAGATCAAGATATGTGGTAAAACTAAAGTGTGTGCATTAAGAAAGATGGCAATAGAATTCTGCACATTTTTTCCTTTCATGAAACAGTAGAGATGAGGGGAAAGTTGGTGCCTGATTCTATAGTATAGGCTCTTAAGTATCATTTTTTTTTTCATTTTACAAAGACAACTTGTTAAGAAGATTGGTCTTAATGTATCAGGTTGTTGCAGTTTAGGGATAGGCACAGTGAGACTATTGGTCCAGGAAGTATGAAGAACACCCTCAATGTAACTGAGATTATACGATGCCATCTTCCCCAGGGGCGAATGATCGACATTTATTTAATGCATTATCTAATTCATACTCGGTGAAGAGGCAGTCACTCTGATCAATAGTTTAGCTCATAAAAGTAATCAATTTCAACCTTCCTCTCCAGGGTTTTCTAATATGAGATGGGAGATTTTCATACCTTTATGTTTTGGACCAGTTATTTAGCTTTTTCAAGAGGAAAGGGATGAGCAGCACCACCAGTCCTTTCTGGTTATTTTATTTATACATTTCCAAGCTAAACTTAAAGGGGGTAAACCTATTTAACCCACATACAAATTGTTCCCATTCCTGGTGCCTAAGTTCTTGCTTTCTATTCCTTGTATTTGGTGTTCAGCTTTCGTCCTGTGCTTACATTCATACTCCAGCCGTCTAACACTGAGGTAAGGTGACCCGAGAAAGAAGAAAACACATTTACTGTCACTCATTTAATCACTGTCTGGCTAGAAGGGCGCCAACATCACAGTTCACATGACTATCCTCACCGCAAATTATCAAGATTCCTCCTGGAAGCCATTTTATTTACTTCTCAAAGACAAAAAAACAAATGAATAGAGAGAAGTTGAGAGGCAACTAGTTACGAAACATATGACGTAAGACATCTCATCATCTTAAGTAACAGTCACAATCCCGACTGTTTATAAACAGACGCAATTCCCACTGTCATTAAGAGGATGGACTGTGTAAGACAGATTTATTTCTCTACAAAGAGCATAGAGTGAGCTCCGGGAGGAGTTAGTGGGTACAACTATTGCAGAGTTTGAAACTTATTATAATAAACTGGCGAAAATTTACAGGACACCATGAGAACTATGGGTAATCATACGCACACACGCACACACTTACAACGGGTAACAAATACACACACACACACAAACAACTGAAGCCCCATTAGTAAAGGACACAACTAAACGTGTTCAAGCAGATCTGTTTGAACATTTAATAAAGTATATTCCTGTAAATTATATTCAACAAGATACTGCCAGAGTCAGGCTCTGAAATAAGCTGAGGAAGGATAACAGTTTTTACCTTGTTGAATAGTTAAAATATGTGTGTGTGTGTGTGTTTCTCTACAACACTTGTAAAACATTCAGCCCTTGTTTACGAAGTTCGTCACATCTGGCCTTCAAGTACACAACTTAAATGTAAACTCTGTATGAACGCGACCACAGAAAAAACAAAAATTTCCCTCCCTTTTCCCCTTGTCTGTTTTTCTACTTTCCATCACTTTGTATATGCACTCTGAGGAGGTGTGTGTATATATATATATATATATATATATATATATATATATATATATATATATATATATATATATATATATATATATATATATATATATATCTAGAAGGAAACCCACACATAAACAAAGACATATATAGTCTTATTTTATGTCCGTAGTGGCTAGATGTCCGTGACTAGGTACATATGTAAGAAATAAAGTCAACTGTCAGGTGTTTTTATACATGATATATGACTGTATATTATCACAGATGTGACTGTGACACACACAGCTGGATGTTAATTAATTACAGTCTTCACCACAGAGGTCATCAACGTCAACGCCAACTCTCGGAACATTATGGGTTTAATGGTTCGGTTGGTTGATTAGGTTTAAAAACTTATCGACTACACGAAGTTCATTAAGGCTGCGTGGCACCTGTAAACTACCACATATACTTAAACCCCTAATAGAGGCATAAAGGTAAACTAAGTATATACATACTGAGATACACTCCACTCCAAAGGTATAGATCTCAGTATGTATATACTTAGTTTACCTTTATGCCTCTATTAGGGGTTTAAGTATATCTGGTAGTTTACAGGTGCCACGCAGCCTTAATGAACTTCGTGTAGTCGATAAGTTTTTAAATCTAATCAACCAACCGAACCATTAAACCCATAATTTTCCGAGAGTTGGCATTGACGTTGACGGAGGATCAAGCCTCCACCCACAAGAATCTACAAAATGAGACCCACAAAATATATCAATACAACACAAGGACATAAAGTGAAGACTAGACCTATATACAACAGATGAGGTAATGAGTCCCTCAGTCTTGGAGTTGGTGAAGATCAAGGTAGTCTTGAAGAGTCTTCAAGACAACAGTTTTCTTCACCAACTCCAAGGCTGAGGGACCTATTACCTCATCTGTTGTATATAGTTCCAGTCTTCACATTATATCCTTGTATTATGCTGATAAAGACACTGGAGGGCGAAACGTCTACAAATATTGATACCCAGATATTGCACATGTGTTTAATTCCTCATCACTGGAGTCAATACATGTTAATTTACTAATTTTCACTTTATAAAATACTGCAGTATTTTTTTCTGTGAAACAATCTAGACATGTATGTTATGACCGGCTGATGCATCAAATGGACACCATGATACTTAATTGGTATAGGCTATGTTGCTAATTATTTTTTTTCCTCTGTAAGTTTTTTTTTCTTATTAACACATCGGCCGTTTCTCACCAAAGCAGGGTGACCCGAAAAAGAAGAAACACTTTCATCATCATTCACTCCATCACTGCCTTGCCAGAGGCGTGCCTACACTACAGTTAAAAAGACTACAACATCAACACCCCTCCTTCAGAGTGCAGGCACTGTGTAGGTTTCATCTTGCTGGTCAGTACCTGACCAGCCGGGCTGTGGTTAGTACGTCAGTTTGCGTGCGGCCAGCAGTAACAGCCTGGTTGATCAGACCCTGATCCACCACGAGGCCTGATCTCAGACCGAGCCGCGGGGGCGTTGACCCCCGAAACCCTTTCCAGGTATACTCCAGGTAATTTGATTAAAGAAATCGTTTTCCAAGCAGTAACTGGAGAGTCTCTTCTTGTCTGCTTCTAACAATAAATGCTGGTGTGTTTTGATTAGAGAAACTTTTAGACAGATCGTAGGGAAGCTTTATAATGTTGCTAGACTGTAGATGACAATTTGCAAAGTTTTACTTCATGACCAAAATAGAATCCTGCCACAGAATTGAAAGGCGGGACCAGGAGCTAAGATTGAGCACACGTACATACATACCTGAAAGTACACACAAACAAAACACACACACACAGGAGTCACGCAATACAATCATTTCTTCTGTATTGTATTGTCGTGCTGAAGTTACTGCTGTCTTCACTGGTTCCAGTAAAACGTCGAACCACCGAGAGTCGTGTCTGAGTTATGAATTTATGTCTATAACTGTTATCAATCATAATTACAATAAATTGTTTATTTTACACATTATATCTACATTACACTGAGGTGTGTGTGTGTGTGTGTGTGTATAATGTATATATATATATATATATATATATGGAGGTAGCGCTTTTCGCTGTGGCAGGATCAGAAAGAGTCATATCAATCTGAGATGTGTATACTGTTTTATGCACAGCTATTAGTGTGTGCTCATGTGGGCAATCACTGCGCTAAGATCACCAATCTCGGGTGCAGACGCCCTTATGGTAACACTTTACAAGAAGTCACAATCATTAGATTTTTATTTTTCCAAAGTGATTCGTTACCATGCTAAAACCTTTAGAGGACGACCACCTTTTTCACAAAGGTTTCTGTCATTTCGAGGTTTTGGACTTAGCAGCATGATATAAGGTGGTGCGGACTCCTTTACATCTTCCTTCTCGAGTCTTACTGGTGGCATTGTCTTGGCTGTCATCAGTCTTTGCAGATGTTTACTCCGTCAGTAAGACCAAAGAGTGGGTTGGTTTTAGCTCACCGGGTAATAAAAACACCTAACCTCAAAATTATTTGCACTGGCTTACACTAGCCCCATATCTAATGAACAAATACCACTCAAGTTTTGTTTCTTGCAAAACAGCCAGTGCTGTTGATGCTTTAAATAGCAAGAGTTCATCAAAGGAGCAGCAGATACCAAGGACATGGAACTGTTCAAGGAGGTGTTACGGCAGAGTAGTCGTGAAGATTCTCCACGACTACTCTGCCCTTCACACCAACTCCAAGGCTGAGGGACTGACTACCTCATCTTTTGTATATAGTTCTTCTGTCTTCCAATTATGTCCTAGAATCTGTATTGATAAAGCCACTGGATGGCGAAACGTCTACAATAAAAATACCCAGATGTTGCACATGTGTCTAATTTTCATCTTGTGCCGGATAGTTTTTTGACTGCATTAATAATGATAGTTCTAATTACAATTGAAGGTAATATGTACCCGAGATTTGAAGATTTTCTAAATGTGAGAGAAGGGCCAGGCTGACAGCACCAGTGCAGGACTGTCTAAACGATGGAGAACTTGTCTTTATTGCCTCCGAATATCAACTCTCGCAGGATTTTTTACTTCATTTTTCACCATGACATCACTGTCCTCATCTTCAATAAATCTGAGCACACTCCTGTAAGCACAGCATCATAAAATAAAATTAGAAGAAAAAAATAACCTTAAGCAGAGAAACATGGTAATTTGTCAACAAAATTCTTCTCAATGATGGCGGCTCTGAAAGAACTTGAGCTAGAGCACGCCACAACCACGCTGGTGTGGGATTAGTCTATAAAAACCTGCATTTCTGGTCTCAGTGGTGGCCCATGCTAACCTCCCTTTGGTGGATAGAAATAAACCTAGTTGATGAATCTTATTACAGTCTGTGCACTGGTTAGCGCACTGGCCTGTGAGTGTGAAGACTAACTCGCCATGGGTTCAAGCCCCCACCAGTTCCGTGATTTCTTCTGAAGTCTTAATATTCTTTATCACCATTTGATGAATAACATTCATGCACTTTGAAGTCTAAATCTTTTATTCATCACTATCAATGTTTACTAGAGCTTATCGAAAGAAGAATCATTAAGAACGAAAAGGCACAATACCGTGACTGAAACAATACACAAATAACCCGCACATAGGAGAAACTTATGACGTGTGACTAGTTAATGGTCCAAGTCGGAGCGAAACGTCGTCATAAGTTTCTTTCTCCTTGTGGCATGCAAAGAGTATGTTATTCTTTATTCGGCGTATGTACACACTCCCATATAGGCTGCCTCCCAACCAGCGAACCAGGTGCTAAGGGTTTAACGATCTTTATAGGCCCCATCGTTAAATCAGTACCTCAGTTCATTAACCAATCACAGGTGAGCCTGCCAAGTGCTGAGGTGACGTGGTATCACTCACCTCAGCTGGTTGAAGTACAGCTTCTCTCTCTCTCTCTCTCTCTCTCTCTCTCTCTCTCTGGCTTTTGTCTTTGCCTTTTATATTTCAACTCCATGTACATAGTATACATAAGTGTACATAAGATATATAATTGGTGAAGGAAAATACAAGTTAAATATTACTGCTCTGTTTAATTTCGCTCCAAACCCATTTCGACCAGGTCAACAGGCTATTTATTACCTGTGTTCGTAATACTCCTATGTGCAGGTTATTTATAAAGAATCATTCTTATGTTTGACGTCATCTCTAAACAGTTTGTTTTAGTCTCCCAACCATGAATCTCTTCTGACAAGTCATGGTAATGGTATATGTTGCAAGTAAATCACTGACAGCATTTATAGTCTTACCTAAACTTGGTTCCCCCCACATATCTTCTTCTTTACTACAGTCATTAAGAATCGAACTTTGAAGAACGGCTTTGCGTTCAACAAAGATACCCTATGAGTCGTACGAAAGAGTATATCTCGACACAGCCATCACAATTTAAAGTTAAAGAATTTAACCTCAGCAGGCACAGTTATTTTAGTGGTGAATGTTTACGTTCTGACTTTCTGTTTTCTCCCCGGTCTGGCGCTGTGCATTTGTTTTTCATGTATATGAAGAAGCGCACTCTCTGCCACTAGATGGTAATGGTTTCATTTTCATGCAAACGACTTTGTAGTTGGTCATGAATGTTGTCTCCTGGGTGTTGACTGCAAGCAATAATGTATCTGATGCGAGATACTCCAGATGTAATCAGAGTTTTGATGGATTATTAAACTTTAAGAAGCACTTGGAAGTCATCATTCGCCTCTTTGCAAAACCGCTTTAAAAATGATGCTAGTATCTTCAAAAAATATCATTTATGAGAGGGGTTAAAATACAGAAATCATAATACTTTTGTTACAAAAACAGCTCATCGGCTTAACTGATAATAAGTGTAGTTAAACTTGCAGCATAAAACAAATATCTTTGCCAGAAAAAGATAGAAAGAAAAATTCGTTTAATTAAGATACTGGACATTAATGTTGATGAGTAAACAGAAGAATGGATAAGGACTCGAACCGTGGCGCTGGTATATACCAGGCCCAACACTATTACTGAGTCACGAAGTATGCATATGAATATTTTACAGACAGCACCTCTGTGATTTGTTTGTATCAGCGGCACCAACTGTGACGTCACTGTTTCTTTCTACAGCCCCAGAAGCTTCCATGTTACATCTATTCTCATACCCCTTGAAACCAAATAGCTCATAAACTATATGATATATGTATGGACCACGGTTCGAGTCCCTCCCCATTCCTCTTTTTATTCATTGATAGACATTAATTACGACTTATTTTGAGTTTAGTTAAAGTTGATATACGTGTCTTGATGAATTCACAGATGACTGGTAACTGCCTTGGTAGCCATCCAATATATTTTTTTAATTCCTCACGAGTGAGAGTGACAACCACTGGATTATAATTTCAGATGCCTAAAGGATTAAAATTCTGCTGAAACAATTATGCACCCCAATATTCCAGGTTCAGCACAAAAAAAAAACATGATTAACAACCAAAGTATTATCATAAATCTGAACATTTTAATATTATTTACTATTTACTTGAATTAATTTGTATTAGTAATTATATAATAATTATTTACTGAGTACACTCATAAGTAGAGATAACACATTATGATAAAAATGGTATGTAATACTGACAGCTTGTTGGAAAAATACTCAAACTTAAAATACTTAAACAGTGTATTGGAAATGTGTCCAATAAAAATGATCTGGTGTTTGCATTTTGTGTCTTCTTTCAACAACACTTATGTATGGAGTTGAAGTTGCAGATGATCTTTCTGCCAAGCTCATTCACCCTCTGACTCCATCTCTATCTCCTTCCCTCATCTCCTTCCCCACGTCTCCCTCTCTTTGAATTTCTTAAGTAAAAATTTTGATAAAGAGGTATATTAATTTTCATTATATGTGTATCGTGGGATCGGTAATGGAAATAATAGGTACAATAAGTGACGGACATAGTGAGATGGGTGATGGACATACCAGGTGGGATGGGTGATGACATACCAGGTGGGATGGGTGATGGACATACCAGGTGGGATGGGTGATGGACATACCAGGTGGGATGGGTGATGGACATACCAGGTGGGATAAGTGATGGACATACCAGGTGGGATGGGTGATGGGCATACCAGGTGGGATGGGTAATGGACATACCAGGTGGGATGGGTGATGGACATACCAGGTGGGATGGGTGATGGACATACCAGGTGGGATGGGAGATGGACATACCAGGTGGGATGGGTGATGACATACCAGGTGGGATGGGTGATGGACATACCAGGTGGGATGGGTGATGGACATACCAGGTGGGATGGGTGATTTAAATACCAGGTGGGATGGGTGATGGACATACCAGGTGGGATGGGTGATGGGTATATCAGGACACATTGCAACTCTTACCATTATAATAGTGCAGAGTTTGCGAGAATTTGCTTGCAACAGCAACCAGTTACACCACAGGCGATACGCTCATTGCTGAATGGACTGAATCGCAATTGTTTTAACACACCGGCCGCCTCCCACCCAGGTAGGGTGACCCCCAAATAAGAGGAAACGCATCCACTGTCATTCATTCAATCGCTATGTTGCCTAAAGGTGCTGACATCACAGATCAGACGACACTCCCAAATGCAACATCTCCAGCCCTCCTCCTGAGTGCAGGCACTGTATATTCTACCTCCAGGACTCAAATCCGTTTAACGGTTACCCTAAATCCCTTCCTAAAAGTTACCTTGCTCACTTTCCAATAACACATCAGAAAAACCTGAGACTCACTCTCAGCATAAAAACTCTTTACTGGTTTTAGAAACCTACCACCTATTCCATATATTTGCAACTGAAACATTGCTCTCCTATCTACACTATCATATGTCTTTTCTAAATCCTTAAATGCAACAAAAATGTTTCCTACATTTTATCTAAGTACTGTTCACTTATATGCTTAAATGTAAACACTTGGTCTACATAACCCAAACCCTAAATCCTCACTTATTCTCAGCAGTCTTACTTTCTATCTTACCCATAGTTCTCTCAATAATAACTGTACCATACACTTTACCTTGCATAATCAACAGGCTTATTCCCCCTATAATTCTTACATTTACTCTTGTCCCCCTTTTTCCTATATAAAGGAACTATATATACTCTCTGCTAATCTTTAGGTATTCTCCATTTTTTATGTATACGTATATTGAACAAATACACCATTCACTCCAAAACTATATCTTTACTTGCTTTTAACGTTTATGTCTTAATACCATCAATCCCACCTGCTTTACTCCCTTTCATTCTACCTATTACCTAACACACCTCCCCCGACACTCACATCTGACTCTTCCTTCTACAAGATGTTATATCTCTACTACTACTACTACTATATATGTATATATATGCCTCCCTCTCTTCTTGAATATTTAACAACTCAAAATATTCCCTCCATCTACCATCTCCCCTCTTCTGTTTTTAACTGTTAAATCTATTTGTTCCCAATGCAAATATGTTCCCATTTCTAACAGAAAACACAGCAATATAAAATATACAGCGCTCTTCTAATCTTGTGTTTTACTTTCTCTGCGTGAATTCGTTTGTACTATTTTTCTCCTTTATTGGTTTGTGAACTAGCGATCGAGTCTTCAACATTCCATGCGCTGATGAATTAAGACATATGTGCAACATCTGGGTATCCTTACTTATAGACGTTTCACCATCCATTGACTTTATTAATACAATACATGAACACAACATCCCATGTGCTGCTGAATGAGTCACTCGGGTTTAGCACTTTACATAAAGATAATAACTTTGAACCTGACACAACCAATAACAATTTCTTCGAGGATTTTACAGTTCATGGAATTTCGAGAGCACTTTAAAGTCGACACACTGCCACGCCCCCCACCACCATCAAAAAAAAAAAAAGTGTTTAACAATACAGGTGGTTTATCTGCGTGTTTATATATACTTGGTAAGTCTAGTTCTGGTCGAAACGTCGCAATAAAATATTCCCTGCAACCAGAGTGTCTCTCAATACCCAGATCTGCATACTGGCTATATCTGCTCTATAAAACAACCTAAAGCGGTTCCTAATTATATACACTAATTATGTTCTCGTTAGGTACTTTTCTAATTAATGTGAGCAGGTTCTCTGGTGCACAGAATGTTCAGTATTAAGGATTACAACACAATAATTGGTATGGAGAAGGAAATGATTTAATTACCATTAAGTAGTGACGTAATACGTAAGAATATTAAGATACCTGCATATCCAAGAGTGTCTACGTCTTGGTCCATGGCTGCCTGGTACTTGAAGAAGGCTAGGCATGCCCTGCTGGGGAAACGGTGGTAGGGACAGGTATAATGATTTAGGTGGCTCGAGGCGGTCCACAGGAAGCTCCAGGTGAGTTCTGGGAGGCCTCTCCCCACCCATATCTGGTACCTGGAGGGTTATGCACCCACCATGTCCCCCAAATGGGTCATCCGTTGGCAACTGGAGAGATATGCCAGGCACCGGCATAGTCTGTGGGACGACGATGCGTGGACCCGGAGCCAAAGACGTATCTTCGTCTTCATCCTCCTCGGGGGCACGAATTTCTGGTACTTGGAGCATAGTGTAGATGTTAAGAGGCAAGCAGAGGTAGGAAGGTGCTGGGAGTGGGCCTCACCACGACCCACCAACCCACCATCACCTTCAAAACACCGCCGCTTTCAACACTTAGCTTAGGGAAAAAAGAAATCAAACTACTCCTCAGTGTCCGTGAAAGGCTCCTGATGGAGACGTCGACGAGGCTGTGGGAAGCAACGGGGGCAATGGCTTTGTTTGAGGCGAAGAGAGTCTTGCCACGCTGGGGCTACAAACTCACCCTGGAACCACTGCTGACGACGCTGGAGCATCAGTTCGTTAAGCTGAATGTTACACGAGCGTAATTTAATTCTGGCTTCACCATCTCCTGGTTTGTGCAGACTAATACGAGTTTAGCGAGTTCTATGATAATAATTATGCTCTATCTCCTGGTCTGCATACTAGAACACGCCAAGGCTGCGAATAAACAGCTTAGTAGTCCTACCGCTTAGCTTACCTGAACTTACGTAAGTATCTTAGCTTACTCCTCTAAGCTAAATAAATAAGCCATACACAAACACGTAGGGTGTATCAAAAATTCTTCTAGCAATCTATAGAAGGTTTATCAAGTGCTCTATGGTTAACTAGCACTTCACTAACACTTTAATAGATCATTGCTCTCTATCTATATATGCATGTATATTTCTTCACTAATTCCACTACTGTGTGATCTGGGAAGTTATTCCTCTACGCCACAAAACTAAAGTTACACTCACTCTAATATCTCAGTTACTATTTTTTTATTTAATATTTTTTTTTCTGAACATCGCTTTCCTAGTTTCTATGACACTTATCACAGCTAATGATCTATGTGTTGGTCCTTATATTACTGCCACTCCGCACTATCAGTGTAGCGCTAGTCTACACAACAGAGACCATGGGATACAAGCTTTTGCTACTTCCACACGCTACTTTTTCTAAGTCACTAGTTAGCTCGAATCCACCAAAAGCTCACTCTAGGGCTATTTTCTCTAAGTTTCTAAGGCTCAGTAAAATATACTAAAGCTCTCTTATATTTATCTATGGTTTATTCAAGCGTGGGTAGAGTGAGACCAGTGCTGACACTGCTGTGGTTGACATTCTTCTCCATCACAAGAAGGTGACAAGCGTTCCACTGTCTCCCCTGCTGACAGAGTTCTCGACACGACTTTGTGTTGTTTGTTCTTGTTTCTTATTTTTTTCTCTGAGTTATTGACTTATTGTGCACTGCTTCAGCGAGAGAGAAAGGGGGTATCAGCCTCGACCCCCGCCCCCACTATAAATCTGGTCTTGACACTCACACAGTCTTGTCACCACAGTTCCACTCGCCAAACATGTTAATTTCCTCACGCACGCTAGCTGTTGCTATGATTTCACCGGACACCGTGGAAACTCTTGGGGTCTAAAGAGTATAATTTCTTGCTTAAGTCACAGTTTTTTCTTCCGTTTCACTTTCCATTACGCAAGTGACTGGTGGTGAGGTGTGAGCAGGTGTGTGAGGGGTCACGCGTGCAGGATGAACTTGTGGCGGTGGACGCGGGTGGTGGAGACCTCACACTACCTGATGCCAGCGCACACACATACGACACTGAGTGCCAACGCTACACTTGTGCACGTATTACTGGCAGCGTGGCTCACAGCTCCGCCAAACCCACATGATCAGCAGACGTCAGCAGCGGCACACACGCACATACACACATACGCACATACATACATACGTACACGCCGTTGCCTCAACTACACGCTTGTCACACAAGCAGCAAAATGACAACCTGTGTGTACATGTGTGTGTGTGCGTGTGTTTGTGAGGGCGAAGCATGCCCACTGCTTCTAACTTATTTTGATGTGATTAAGTGTTTCTGAATGAGTGTATCTGTGTGTGTGTGTGTGTGTGTGTGTTGCGTAATACAAGGGAGTCTACAACGTCGTCAGGAAGGTTCATTACCAATTAAAAGATAAAGTTACTATACTGAATCACTCCCGTTCGTTTCCAAAGATGGATCTCATAGATGAGAACTATTCCAGCATCATCCATTTTACTTCAACTCAGACATAGGTCACATTCAACTAGGATGTTGAATCAGCTCTGGTGAAGGTAGGAGTGACAGGTCATTCCTACAGGTCAAATCAGTTCACCTTTTCATGCTAGAGGAATTCAGGGCAGAGGTCAAGGCTCCAGGGAAGAGAGATGTTAAGGGCAGAGGTGGAACATGGGTCCAGTGTGTTATAGGTGACGCTAGAGTGAGACAATGGTTGGGTCACACCACGTGATAATAGATGATCCAGGGCCTGAGAGACGGCAGGGCGCGTCCACACACTAACAGCAGGGGGCACCTACAGGAACGGATACAGAAGGTATCCACAGTTTGACATCAGGAGGCATCCAGTGCGACAGGAAGGAGCATCCAGGAGTCAGCAGGGATCATCCAGTGTCAGCAGGGGTCATCCAGTGTCAGCAGGGGGACTACATAGCTTGATGGAATGAGCAGGGGACGTCCATTATGCTGTAGCATGTGATGTACAGTGAATGAAAACGGCAAGTGAGGGGTAGTGAGCGATAAAGAGAGTGGAGAACGCACGAGTGGTCGCGAGATTGAGTAGCGGCAATAGAAGCAGTGTCTGAGCGAGACGCGAGACAGGGCGGCCACCGGCGGACTGTGGGAACACGGCTGGCCTACCCTCCTCCTGCCTCCTGCCGTCCGCCGCACCAGCCTCTGCGCCGCCTACCAGACCTGCCTGCCCTCCACTCCACCCTACCCTTCTCTCCGCCCATCAAACCTGACCTCCACTCCGCCCATCCATCGTACCTTTCACTTCGCCCATCAAACCACCCCTCTATTTTAGCTTTGCCCTTCTAAACCTACTCTTCCTTCCCGAGTCTTCCTCTCCGCCCACCAAGAGACTAAACCCACCCACCATTTGTCTTTACTTTGGCCCGCCTGAGCGGCTAGTTTATTCTGTATTACAGAAGTCGCAATGGGTCTTTACCACACCCCCAGAGGTCTTTTTTTTTGTAATGCTCTGGCCGTCTCCCACCGAGGAGACTTGGAAGAAGGGAGTTTTGGGGGTCAACGTCCCCGCGGCCCTGTCCATGACCAGACCGAAAAAAGAAGATATATTTTCAGTCACTCACACAATCACTCTCTTGCCAGAAGAGTGCCGATATCACAGATACCCTTCCGAACTGTAACACCCCCCACCTCTCCTTTTGAGTTAGGGCACTGTGCTTCCCAGAGCCAGGACTCAAGTCAGGCTAACCGATTTTCCCTAAATCCCTTAATAAATGTTACCTTACTCACACTCCAACAGCACGTCATCATAAAAACCAATTGCCTCCACTCACTCCTATATAAAGCACTCACAGAGGCCTATTGGATCTCCCAACAGGCCTGTGAGTTACGACTTTAAAAATACTAGTCATTTCATTCATAAATTTTGTTTCACATAACCATGGCGACATTAATCTTATTACCAGTCTTATCAAATACAATGTCAAGACTTCAGATATCATTAACAATTAAGTGATGTGTCATTTCCTGTATGGTGTGTTTGGAAGTCTCTAAATGGTTGGATGTTTGGACACTCTTAAGATATAATGTTCGTGTGTGTGGCTCCTGTCTCTATTCACACAATTTACAGCTCATGTCATTGTCATCTCTATACAAACTTCCCTGCCAGACATGCTTATAGGCTCAGCCACAACCCCAAAGTCTATCAGTGGCAACTTCTTGTAGTCTGCTAATCTTGTTACTTTCTCCATAGTCATGTTTTACTCAACACATTCCATTATGAAAGGCAGTGCATATGCTAGTTCCTATCTTTACTGTTTTATTTTCTTCAAACTCGCTTTTCAAACCTATGTTTGAGAAGGCAAAACTACATTCGACCTTCTCTTTATTTAATGCTAATTTTGCCAATTCGTCTACTTCGTCACCATCTCCCAGAGACTTGTACGAGAGAGAATCCATGAAAGTTTAACTATAATCCCATTTTCAATAACTTTTCAATAGCTTGCTTGGTTAACATGACTGTTGCTGCTGGCGGGCTGCTGGCCCACATGCCCATCTGCCACTTGGTAGAGATACTTGTCCAGTTTTGTCTTGAAGACTTCTACACTTGTCCCAGGAGTCTTTCTGACAAGATATTGAATAGCCTGGGGTCACGTACGTTGATAGTGTGAGAATACTTTAATTTTGGGTGACGTGTGTTCTCTTACTGTGAGCAATAACTTGTTCAATAATGCGTCCTCTCAAATGTTATTCACCGGCAATAGCTGGTCAGCGAGATGGTACGAAAAACATCATATTCCTTATGTTACCGTACTGGAACAATAACCATCTTGGTCCACGACGAACGTGATAGATCCATGGTATAATTCATTGCATAGTTCAAAAAGTGAGTTACCAAGTACATGCCACAACACTACTTATACCATAGGTGATACTGCCGTCCCCCGGGGTGGTGACCTTGCCACTGGTGAGGTCATCTAGTTCACACTCGGTAAGATAAAGATAAGATTTCTTAGGATTTTTAACCCCGGAGGGTTAGCCACACAGGATAACCCAAGAAAGTCAGTGCGTCATCGAGGTCATTGGGGTCCTTAATCTTGTCCCCCAGGATGCGACCCACACCAGTCGACTAACACCCAGGTACCTATTTGCTGCTAGGTGAACATGACTACAGGTGTAAGGAAACACGTCGAAATGTTTCCACCCGCCAGGAATCGAATCCGGGCCCTCCGTGTGTGAAGCGAGAGCTCTAGCCACCAGACCACACAGTAACACACTCGTCATGCTGGTTATTTGACATTAGTGGACTAGGTTCTAAATTATACTGTAAACAGTATGCCTACCCAATATCTGTTTCCCATAGCTCTCGCTAGGTTAGCTGTCTCCAGAGACCTATGCTGTCGCGTGGTGAGATGCTGGTAGGCCCAGGGCCTCACCAGGCGGCAGCACAGGTCTATAGAAACAGCTCCTCTAGCGAGAGCTATGGGAAACTGATATGGGGTAGGTATCTCACCACGCGACAGCTTAATAATAATAATAATCTTTATATCTATAAGTACATGTACAAGGTATACAGACCTAGGTGACATCAACGACATACTACTATAAAGAAAGCATCTTGTTATGCAGAGCATTTCGGTCAAATTAGGTCAATTTTGTCTCAGGATGCGACTCACACCAGTCGACTAACACCCAGGTACCTATTTTACTGATGGGTGAACAGGGACAGCAGGTTCTTGTGGAAATGCCTCCAAATGTTTTCCAGCCGTACCTGGGATTCAATCCCCAGACCTGAGTGTGCGAGCTGAGTGCGCTAGCGCTGTAACAGAACCCAAATAAAGCTAAGATTCGCCTCCACCGGTTGATAGCTCACTCAGCACGCACACTGAGTGTCCGTTGTTCGATCCCCGGTACGGGTGAAAACATTGGGCGTGTTTCTTAAGACACCTGTTGTTCCTGTTCACCTAGCAGTAAGTACAGTAGGTCCCTGAGTGTTAGCCGACTGGTGTGGGTCGCATCCTGGGGACAAAATTAACATAAGGTGCCCAAAATGCTCTGCATAACCAGGGACTTTCTATATAGTATGTCTGATGTCGTCTATGGTCTGTATAAGTTGTATCATGTACTTGTAGACATGAAGATTATTATTATTATTATTATTATTATTATTATTATTATTATTATAGTGTGTCATTGATGTCAGGTAGTTGTATCACGTACTTGTAGAAATGAAGATTACTATTATTAACCTTCTTTATAATACATTGATATCGACAAACTATGGAAAATTACACTTGTGTACAGTTCAGAACACTTAAAACACTAAAGAAAAGGTTTCGTCAAGGTTGGCTTCTGATGTCCTAAGGACTCATGAACATACATTAGGTGGTCTAGGTTATATCTGTCACTTGACTTCCTTTCTATATTCCCTGACGTCAGATGGTAACATGTAACAGCAAGAGACAAACTCGCAATTAACTTATTTGCTATGTGAAGTGGATTTGAGTGAGCAATCTATCTCTTCTTCCTACCAATTGTTTTGTTGGAAAAATATGCTATAATTGCAGGGAAACCTTTATTATAGCTAGAAAAAAAATGTTTCGTCCAAGACTGGACTTAATTATAAAGGAAACACACTGACACATAGCCTTGTAAGGCAAGGTATAATGACATCTTTTATTGACAACGTTTCGTCCATACAGTGGACCTTTTTTCCATCGTGTCGGAATTTTATGCCATTTCTCTCCGTCCAGACGTCAAGGTCACAGAAGAAGTCATAAGAGATCACAAGAGAGGTCAAAAAAGAGGTCAAATATGGAGCAAAAGGAATGATATCCCTGGAACATAGAGTTTACCCCTCCTCGTGTCGGCTTGCTCCATCATTTACTAATTATTATGGTAATACTCTTCCACTGACTTCAATTAATCCACTAACAAATTTCCCCCAATAAATTTCCTCTAAGCTCAGATATTCTTTCCCTGGCAGCACCAAGAGAGTTTTGAAAGATTAAGACACATGTGCAACAGTTAGGTATCTTTATTTTTGAAAAGTTTCGCCTACACAGTAGGCTTCTTCAGTCGAATACGGAGGCAGCAAGTGCAGTAGTGAAATGAAGATGTTGTAATCAGTCCATCAACCTTGGAGAAAAAGTATTTGAGGTGGTCAGTCCCTCAGCCCTCAAAATACTTTCTTCGTTTCATTATTACACCTGCGACCTCCGTATTCGACTGAAGAAGCCTATTCTGTAGGCGAAAGGTTTCAAAAATAAAGATAACTAACTGCTGCACATGTAACTTAATCATCAACTTCTCGGTATTTTATTCCATTTTCAACATAGTTTTGAAAGAATTTGAGCAATTAGGGAGTCCCAAGTGTCACTGGCCGATCAACCAAGCTATCGTTCGTACGTTGGATTGCGTGCAGCCAGCAGTAACAGCCTAATTGATCAGGCGCTGATCCACCGGGAGGCCTGGTCATGGACTGCGCCGCGGGGGCGTTGACCCACGGAACACCCTCCAGGTAGTCCTCAGTGGCTTATAACTGTTTCCTGTTTGTATTTATACTTTTCAGTTTCCTGACTTTTGCTGCTATTCCCTAGACTACTTAAATAAATGTAATGTAGTTACAAGATCATCATTAAACGTTTGAAAAAGTCTCAGTTCATAGTCTGTTTACCATTACAAACAATGGCACTACATTTATTCTTTTGACATTCAATAATCTCTAAACCTTCTTTTGTTTATCAAGTCTCTCGTCAGGCAAGTGTCATTGGCTATGGCTGACTAGGGATGAGATAAGACTAAAATATATACCGATACCGATATCGGTTTAGGCCGATACCATCAGAATTAGCCGATACCCATCATATCATATCATGACAGAATGTCAGAATAATGAGTTGTGTATGACAGATTAAAGCCTATCCTTCGTTGATGTCAGTTGCTTGATTCGTACTAATGACCTGAACATCATCACAAGCTTCTAAAAGTTACATTAATCTTCTATGGACATTTGTGGTGAGGTCACCCAGCTTTTTAGCATGTGTACAGCATTAAGTTAGGTTGGTTCGGTATGAATAAAATTAGGAAGATTTGTATGCTGTAGGAGAGTGACAAGTATATCAATGGTATTGTAGTATACTGACAGGTATATTAATAATACACAATATGAGGCTTATTGCATTTTACTGAGAAGACGTTTAGTCCACCAGGGAAGAATAATAATGTCTCTGGTGGGCGAAACGTGTTCTCATTAAAATGCCACAAACCGCATACGGTGTCTTATTAATTAACATTGTGAAGTTGTCAATGTGTCCGCTATTGACATAATATTGGAATTAATCAATATTTATTACGAGGTACATATTGCAGTGCTTTCCCGAAACAGATTAAGTAGGTATTTACTGTCCTAGGACTGGGAAGGGATTTGACAATAGGCGTTAAAAATTTCTTCCAGCTAATCACTGTCAATGTCTTCAGTCACAACCGAAGACATTAACAATGTTTAGCTGCACTGTAGGTCACCTTAATAAAATTTGCAAATTAAACCTTATAATGCGTATCACATTAACATTTTACAATTTATGTACGAAAAAAGCGAAAGCTTACTAAGGGATTCAATATTCAAGCTTAGTATTTTCACAAAATACTCGAGGGCCAAGTCAATAATCTACGCAAAAAAAAAATTTACTAAGATACGTTTCTTGCGTCTCAATTAAATTTCAGACGTTTTAGAGTCTTTGCTGGTAGTAATTAATTTTTTTTCTTTTTTTTTTTATTACTGTTATGCTCACCTGGCCTATCCCATCCACCCATCCTACATCCCACCATCCTGCCCTCCCTCCCTCCCTCCATTTTGCCCTCCACGACTACCCACAAGGTAAATTTATTGTACCAGTGAAAAAAAAACTAATTAGATAATGGAGAAATAACTTTCTATATAAAAGTAACCTAACCCTCTCCCGTTTTCTGCGTGGCAACCCCGCACCCCCTGGCAGTCACCATAACTTCCAACACACACCATATCTGTATCAACATTTCCTGTCACCGTGTATCGCTGTTGGTGGACACCAGCTACTGCCACACATGTCGCATCTGTCAGCAACTCGTCCTCTAAACAGCAAATTAGTTTTCCAACTTGTAACAGTACGTTAATTTCTGCACGACCTAAGACGAGACCAAAACTAAATATTAATTACCTTAGCCTTAATAAACCTAAATTCGTAAACAAGAGGGTAAAGTCTGACAGTGGGAGACACATCGTCATTTAAATAGAAACTATACGCGTTAATAATAATAATAATAATAATAATAATAATAATAATAAAATAACAATAATTATAATAATAATAATAATAATAATAAATAACAATAATAATAATAATAATAATAATAATAATAATAATAATAATAATAATAATAATAACAACAACTAGTAGGGGCCACAGAGTGCTTGGTAATTAAGAGGTAATCTGGTTCGATCCAAAGAAGAGAAGGCTAGCTCGAATGAGCTGAAACTCGTTTCAGTAACATTGCAAGCTCCTGATGATGTGCTGATTGCAACACGAAAAGCCTGGAGCTATCATTCAACTCCCCCTGTGGTTGTTTAGCATCTTATACCGCTTGTTCGCGATTATTGCACAGCAAAATATATTTTTTTCCATGGGGATATGTATTCTCCCACGCAGTTAATAATACTAACGTCAAAAGCTTGGCCTGAAGTAATTAGCATAAATTACTAATTTAGAATATATTCGAAATAATTTATTATAAGTCGACACCAGCAGTTAATTATTTAGGGACCGGATGTAGAGTGTGTTTACCTTTTCTTTTAGATAATTTTTTCTTTGGTATTAAACATTAACACAAAAGTTATTGGTGTAGCGGGGGTACAAACTCATACACAGCTTGAAGAGAAGGTATGATAAAACCCAAAAAACACAGAAATCAATAATGCTGATCATTACTGATTTCCTTGAAATTTCCTTTAAAGTTTCTCCAAACCTAAAATCTTTTATTTTTCTTGTGCTCCAGTCTACTAATGCGCCAGTCCTTGTGATGTTAACACGAGATGGCATTTGTACTTTGCCATTATCAAACATTTTTAGATTTATACACAACCCGCACACAGGAGATTACGACGACGACGACGTGACTTTCTAAATGGTCTAAGTCAGACCGAAACGTCGTCATAAGTTACACTCTCTCCTATGTGTGGATTATTTGTGTATTGTTCCAGTCACGGTATTGTGCCTTATTGTTCTTTATCTTTAAATTTCTTCTTGTGTCCTCTGCAATACTGTTCGTAATGTTTATAAGAGTTCAAGCTAAACAAGGCTGACACTGGTAATTAAAGTGGCATATTTAAGGGATACTGCTTCAGTCTGGGTTGATGATACTCAATCCTGGACTCTTTACAAACTTTAGTTTTTATCCTACAGTAAGTGCCGAGCCAGCGACACCACTTCATGATCTACTGATCCATCGGTATATATCTAGTAGTGAGACCTCGCACTTAATAAGTGCGAGTAAGCCTATCGACCATACGAGGGTCATTATAGCTACATATAACACCTGTCAAGAATATTTTAATTCCTTAAATAGGATTAAGCCTACCGACCACAAGAGGGTCATTATGGCTACACAATACAATCTGTTGAACACCAGTCAAGAATACTTTAATCCCGAAAATAAGGATTAAAATGAGCTCTCAGATATACACGCTGAGAGATACTCACCCCTCGGTGTACATATCCTTGCCTGTGTATGTAAAATATTATTATTTAAAGGGGTAATGTATGTGAAACAAAGCTATTCATAGTGTCGAGACATGCAGGCACATTTAAATGGCATTTCCAAAGGAAAAGGAAAGAGGGACACCATTATTTAACCAAATATAACCAAAACTGTAAAAAAACAATATATATATTAACACTAATAATGCAATATAATGCAGGGAGGCTGGACCATTTTCACGCATAAACATAAAACGAGAACTAAGAAGACTGAGGCAACATAGACACTTTTTCAACTTGTTGA
>WNWK01002677.1:65000-199296 GCA_009830355.1 Cherax destructor
ATGTCACCAGGATGTTTAACATATTTATAGATAGGGTTGGTTTAGAAAGACACGTGAGCAAATACCAGGACATTTACTAGAAAGCGTTTCAGTCCCAAGACCTTGATCACTTCTCCCAGGACCGAAACGTTTTCTAATAAATATGCTCTAGTGTTTGCTCATGCGTGTTTCTAAACCAATTTGTCGGTATCTATTACCAAGGTTTATACCATACATGGGGTTGTAAGAGAAGAAATGAAGGGGTGTTGGGGAAAGATGTGGGATTGGAAGATAAAGCATCTAATATAAAGTGGGAGTTGTCACTATTACTTTTTGTCAATGACACTGAGCTTTTTGGGTGATTCTGAGAAGTTGCAATGGTTGGTGGACGAATTTAGGAGGGTATGTAATAAAACGAAATTAATAGTGAACATAGGAAAGAGCAAGGTGATGAGGGGAAACAAAAAAATAGGCAATGAAAATGTGGATTTCAGATTGAAGGGAGGAAGGAGGAAGTGAATGTGTTCAGATATTTGAGAGTGGACTTGTCGGCAGATGGGCAAAAAGGTGAGTGGATTCAAGGAAACCGGTTAGCTGGACTTGAGTCCTGGAGGTGGAAGGTACAGTGCCTGCACTCTGAAGGAGGGGTGGGGACATTTGTAGTGTTGAACTGTAGTATCGGCGAGCCTCTGGCAAGACAGTGATGGAGTGAGTGACTGTAAAAGTATTTATTCTTTCTCCGGTCACTGCCTCGGTGGGAGACAGTGACCGGAGAAGGAATATGCATATATACATATATATATATATATAACAAGGTCTTTTCGACTCTTGATCTTCTTCAAGGGTTTTGGCAGATCCCTCTTGATGACATAAACAAAGAACTAACCGCGTTATCTACGCCTACTGGTCAGTATCAGTTGAAGAGGATGGTATATATAAATAAGAAATTAAAACTATTTGCATCTATTAAAACTGAATTAATGGATCATTGGAATTTCTGGCTTAGAAGATCACCGATTTCCTGACAATCGCATCTGCTTAACAAAACCCGGTTGAAATCTTAAAGCCTGAAAACACTGGAGGAACAATAAGACTCACAAGGCTTACCCTCTAGAACCTGAGAAGGTCCGAATGGCGATCACGTCCAAAATCACAACACAGGAAAGTTGCGAGCATTAAAGCATTAAAATACACATAGGGAGCCTGGCGCAACCATTAGGGAGATCCCTGTGCCCATCCTTCCCTTTCCTTCCACAGAGACAGTTGTAGACACCATCACTGCTACAGTGTGAACTAAATCTGAAATAGATCAAGACTAAAATCCAATGCGAGATGGTCATAGTGGGCCCAAACTCTCCAAAGAAAAAATCCAGAAGGAACCACTGCAAATTAGGATAACTATGTGGTGAACAGGGTCTAACAAGCGTAGATAAGAGCAGGATATACAATAAAGTTGATCATCATCGTCAAGCTGGAGTGATACAGGGAGGCATGCAGCTTGAAAGGAGAAAAAAAAAAAGGTAAGGTAGCAAAACAAGCTTTTATTGGCAGAACGTTTCGCTCTATGTTCAGCTTTATCATGTCTATGAAGAGCAAAACTTTGCTTCAATAAAATAATAAAAAGGCACAATACCATGACGGGAATACACAAAAAATCCACACATAGGAGAACGAAACTTATGACGACACAGAAGATTCTGTGTGACTAGTTAACACTTGTCACACAGAATCTCTGTAACTAGTTAACGGCCCTAGTCAGACCGAAACTGTGTAATTTCAATAAAAGCTTGTTATGTAGCCTATGCCTTTTCATCACTGTTGACGGCAGTATGCCATTTAGATTTAGGTGGAGTGGAATTCGCTGGTCCTATACTCGAGGAGCAATGGAACAGAACTTTACAAATATTCAAGGCTACAAGAGGAGAGCAGACCACATTAACCAATATCCAGGACGTCACCTGACTCTCACAAAGAATGATGGCAATTCCCAAGTGATATTAACTCTGTAGCTAAGTTAGAATGAAACGCTCGAAGCTCCCGTAGCAATTTAAAGAATAATTCACTTGACGATATCCTCTTTGCCCTACTGAAGCCTCCAAGGTCAGGCTAACACATTTCAACACCCTGTATGAGTTCCATCCGGCGTGATGGAATATGACACGGAAACAGAGCTAGCTGCACACCGCTGATTCATCTAATTTTGCTATACATTATAAACTTATGTAGGGAATGGGGGGGCAATCTGCTGTGAACATAAACTCTTAATTGTATAGCTATGGCTTCTGTGTAGAAAACTGATAGCCAACTTTATTATTCCATCCTAAAATACTGTCCACCACAGCTTGTATATCGCAGATGGTCCTCTCTGAGGCTGACTTTAAAAAAAGTAAACAACCTGACCATCCAATCACAAGATGGCATTGAGGGTGTCGCGGGATCATAATTATCACATCAATGATTGGTTGATAGATCAGTATGATTTATAAAGCTCTAAAACCGGTTGGTTGTTCGGCGTTTACAAGAAAAGCAACTGATGAAACACAATTTACTACTGTCATTCCCAACTTGCACGTCAAGGTGCGTGTCTTGAAATGAAGAAGGGCTCTTGATCCAAGGAATCCCATTAACCCTCCCCTTCAGTGGATTTAAGTGCTTTGCGTTACCTATTCCCACAGGCGATGTACGACCCCTACGGGTTTAACACTTCCCCATGATCATAAAAGTAGTAATGGCAAAGAACTGGAATAAAATTCTAGTTGAGGATGGTGATGAAAGTGGAATAACTAAGTGGTGAAAGTGGTGGTGATGGAGAGAGTGCTGGTGGTGGTGGTGATGGAGAGAGTGCTGGTGGTGGTGGTGGTGACACACAAACCTCTTGCTTCCTCTTATATTTTGTGAGTGGTGAATCTTGCGTCATTTCCTTCACAATATCCTGCCTACCGCATCTCCCTTCTCCCCCCCATGCCCCTCACTTTTCTTCCTTTACTGCTCTCTCTCTTTCTCTATCTCTTTCTCTCTCCCTCTATTTACCCATCTCTCTACTTTTTAATACAATGTTTTTACAAGGTTAGGGTAATGTAACAGTAATGGTAACAATGGGTTTGTAAATTGAAGGTGCTGAAGACTCTAATGAAATGATAGATTCATCTGGGCTGGATCCAGATGAGAGATGAGTCGTCCTGCTCGTTACTTTATCCTGTCCAGAGGTCGTAGAAAGAAGTGATGTGGGGGGAAGGAGGTTGTAGGAAATCCAAGAACGTGATGCATACTCAAGGTGAGAGCGCACCTGTGCCTCATACAGTATTTTGCATCTTTTGGTGTCGATCAGTTACGAAATACGCCATAGTACTGTTAACTTCCTGGCTGCCTAGCTTGCAAGGTTTACCACGTGATTCATCACAGACATCTTATAATCATATTTCACCCCAATGATACCACCATGTTAAAACAGTAAGTTGGTGATCAATGTTCCTGATAGCAACTAGTATCTTCTCTTTTGCATTAATATATCAATACATGTTATAGTATACACTAGTCATATGCAAGAATTTAACTATAATATACTTATATATATATATATATATATATATATATATATATATATATATATATATATATATATATATATATATATATATATATATATATATATATATATATATTATATATATGTCGTGCCGATTAGGTAAAACTGGTCAATTAGCAAGAACTCATCTAAAATTAAGTCCTTTCTAAAATTTTCTCTTATACGTTTAAAGATATATTTTTTTCATTTATGTTAATGTAAGAATTTATAATTTTGTACCAAGATAAACTTTGAAAACCTACCTAACCTTATTACAACAAGCGCAATTTAATTTAGCCTAACCCAACTAAATATATTTTAGATACGTTAACATTAATTTAATAATAAACAAACACAATGAAATATTTTTTTCGTTATGTTCAGAATGATTTTGGCGAAATTATTGCATACACAAATTTTCACTTGTCTTATATGGCAAGGTGAGCGTTGCTATTTAAGCCAAAATCGCAAGTTTTATCTAATCGGCACGACATATATATATATATATATATTTTATATATATTATATATATATATATATATATAGTATATAATATATATATATATATATATATATATATATAGTTATTCATCAATAAGGAAATTACTAAGAAGTTTGGGACACATTCGGCACATGGTGACGGCTACATAGCATGGAAACGTTGAAAACATCACGTTCTTAACGTGCCGTGTGAGGACGGTCTGCTTAGTGACAGACTTCTATACGCTTTTGGTATAGACGTGAACATGGAGATTTTGAGGATGGAGGATTGGTGAAGATAGGCTGAGGAAGGGTAGAAGGGAAGGTTTTTATGGGATAAGGAGCAATGTTTCATGACACCCATTGCTGAAACTGGTTCATGACACCCGTTGCTGAAACTGGTTCATAACACCCTCTGCTGACACCACATAATGTGGGTTGCAGCGCCGCTCATCATCACCATACAGACCAGTGCCACATTCTTGGCACTCACTGTTAACAAAGCTAATTTTAAAAAAAAAAGTGTGCGTACCCAGTTACGGAGGCGGGGGTCGAGGCCCCGCTGTTGGCCTCACCTCTGAACTAAAAATAAGTTGTTGATATTTCACACAGTCGTAAACAAGAAGACGAGAGAGGAATCGTGCTTGAGACGATCTACCAACCCTCATAAATCTGCAGTCTAAACCGCTATTAAACCTGCATTATACAAACCCAAACGAGAACTTGCATTTAGTCATACGACTGTTTATCATCATTGTACTATGTTCATTCTCTTGAACGATTTTTTAACTTTAGTTTCTGAACGTTCCCTTTAAATTTATAAATGTTTTTTTTTATTTTAGGTTAGGTAATATAAACGTACCAAAACATATTCACCAAAAACCCAGGACTTTGAAGTGGAACCTTATGACGAAGCTTCGGTCCAGGCTGGACCATTGGCAAGTTGCAAATGAGGTGAGAAAAGTAGAGAAGGCCTAAAGACAATACGGAGGGAGCAGGGTTAAAAGGGAAGTGTAGTAGTAGTAGAAGCAGCAGCAGTAGTAGTGGCAGCAGTAGTAGTGGCAGTAGTAATAGTGGCAGTAGTAATAGTGGCAGTAGTAATAGTGGCAGTAGTAATAGTGGCAGTAGTAATAGTGGCAGTAGTAATAGTGGCAGTAGTAATAGTGGCAGTAGTAGTAGTAGTAGTAGTGGTAGTAGTAATACTAGTAGTAAAAGTAGCAACAATAGTAGTAACAATAATGAGCAAATATAAAAAACTGCGGCAACATGTCTCACCATGTGTAATAACACGGCAGCTGAGCAGCTCCAGGAAACGTTCAAACCTGTCTACGTATCAATTGTGGTATGAGACTAGGTGCTACACTGACTGATTGATTGATTCGTCAGGAACTGCCTTCTGACAGGGATCCTAATCCTAAGATGACCCGTCTGAGGATCTCGAAGGAGATGACAACATAATTCAATTGTTCTGTGGCCGCGATCTGAGTCTTGCTGTAGTCCCTGAGCGTTCCATGGTAAAATATTTTATGTACAACAACACGCTGAGGCCATCTGGCCCTTCCCCCCTCCCCCTCCCCCAAATCATTGCTTCTGGGTCCTGTGTTGGGTGGTCGGGTAATTGTGCAAATAAACGCATGGACTGTCTTGTCCATCATGCATATGTTCACGAAGGTCTTTACAATAGTCTTGAATGCCTCTTTGTTTTCTTCTGAGTCTATCAGGTCGCATGTGATATTGGCGAAGCACGTGATAGTCGACATCATTTGATGGCTCAGGGGTAATACGGGATGTTGTGATGCTAAGGCTGACGCGTTGGCTGCAGCGTGTTCCTGCAGCATGGAGCCTGCTGGAGTCTAAATTTGTTGCCTATGGATGGTTTATCTTGCCTGATCTGCAACGAAACACCATGTGTTTCCCTGGAACACACGGCATTTCTTCATCCATACCTATTTCACTGGCTAGGCTGGTTTCATTTGTCTCGCTGTCCCATAAGTCCAGTGAGCGGTCTCGCAGTTTCTTCACCAGAACTGCGCCCCACATTTCAAAATCGGAGTCCTCGGTTTTATCCTTGCAACATCATGTCCTCTTCCTTTCGGAAGAAGCCATGTGCTTCTTTGTGCCTGTCGCGACTCTCTGTAGATCCTGAGATCCTACACTGTAGCACCTAGTCATATTTATCAAGATTCCTGATGCCACCTTCGGGGCAAGGTAACAGAAGGTGATAGGTATTAAACAAAAATTACACTATGACAAGCTGAATGCTGAAGAATAAACAGCACACATACAATTTTTTCTCTTATAACTACAAAAAGGTAAATACAATCTCACTTGTGGGTGGGAAGTAATGAAAGACCTAAGACTAACACAGTTTACTGTGTTTGTCATTTACACGTAACTCGGCCTCCGTGACGACTGCTGACAACCGCTGGTAACTTACGATTTACAGATAAAAACTATTTTTTAACACAAGTCTGGCCCAAATAACTGACGTCTTTTTCTGAAAAATGTAATATTAGGTTGAACTTCACTTAATCATAACATTACAGTAATAACGTAAAGTATCGACAAGATGGGGAATTTGACACATGTGCAACACCTAGTACCTTTATTTGAAGATATTTCTTGAACCAATAGCTTTATCAATTCAATACAGAGATGATCTACAAAGACAGTGTGAGATGAAGTAATGAGTCCCTAACTCTAGAAGCCGGTATTCACTACTGACTTACGATTCATCAAGACTAAGGTATTAAATACAGCCTACTAGACTGAGGGACTGAATTCTCATCTATCATATGTTCGTGTTTACCGTCAAGAATGTTATGTATATTTTTCCCACTTACAAGGCGCCCATACTACCTACTATACTTTATTCATCTTATAACACTTTATATTTATAATACTACATTGCTATTTATATTACCACTTCTACTGTTCCTATTATTACCTATTATTCAAGGAATTGAACCTATCTTTCCCTTCAATCAACCCAGATTACTTCCCATTCCCCACGAGTTGTGTGACCCCAATAATTTTAGAACTTTCCTGTGAATACCATAATAATAATAATAATAATAATAATAATATTAATAATATTAATAATAATAATAATAATAATAATAATAATAATGTATAACTACTGCTGCCACGTTATTGGTAACATAACTACACATACAATTACTAACTAGTGCACCTGAAACTGTTATTGCTACTGCTGCAGATGCTACTAACTCTGTTCCCAGGAAAATTATTTTTTGTGTAGTGATGGAATTTAAAGTAATCTCAGTACACTTTCAACATTTTGAAAAGAATTCCAATGCAGTTAAAAAAAAGAAGAGACATGATACAATTTAACATCAACAACATAGGATGGCAAAACAAATACAAGAGAGTAAAATTCGTTTTGCCATAAAAGTTGACAGGTGTATCAGGGCCATGTATACTGCCGCCAGTTTATTTGGAAAACAAAAATAGCATCAGAGAAACAGGGACTGAAAACTAAACTACAGATCTCTGAAATGAACAGAGTCTGCTTGTACAGACTAAGTCAGCACAGAAAAGCAAAAAGAGCTCTTCCCACCCTGGCTCACAATTAATAGTAATAAAGATGGATGGGGAAATACCAAAATGAACAAGAAAAATGTGACAGGAAAGTAGGAATACTCTTGAACATATAATGTTTACTAAGAAAATTCAGTGCGTCGAAAAATGTGGGTCACTATTACTACAATAGTTCTTACGAGGTAACATTTGTCATTTTCTTCACGTTTCCCGTAAACGTGCAAATACTATTTCATTTATGTAAGGTCAGATTAGGGTACACTTAACTGATCAAGTTGTTGACTGGGTACTTTACTGTAAGTATCTAAGGCTGTAAGTAGAAAAGAAAAAAAACATTAAAGAGATGATAGATGAAATCATACAAAATTGTAATTATAGGTTAAAACAACTTAAAGCAGAAGAATCAGCCATATGTGCAACATCTGGGTATCAAATTTATGAAATTTTCGCCATCCAGTGGCTTTATCAATAAAAGGACATAAGGGAAAGACTGTAGAACTATATACAAAAGACAATGTAATCAGCCCCTCAGCCTTGGAGTTGGTAATGAGCACAGTAGTCTTGAAGAATCCGAAGGACTGGCATGATTCTTCATGACTACGGTGCTCATCACCAACTCCAAGGCATAGGGACTGATTACCTCGTATTTTGTGTATTGTTCTATAGGCTTTCCCTTATATCCTTGTATTTGTATTGATAAAGTCACTGGATGACGAAACGTCTACAAATAAAGATACCCAGATGTTGAACATGTGTCTAATTCTTCATCCTGTCGGTATTGTATACCAATCATGTACAACCTAAAGCAGTATTAGGATACGGGAGTGATGCGTCAACAACAGTACTACGTATGAAGTACACTGAATACATCAACAGTGTTATAGACTGCTGCTCCTGTAACCTGGAGTCTTGATCAAAGAAGATTAAAGAAATTTGACCAAGTTCAGAGTCAGGCTATAATAATAATAGGCTGTCCTCGAACTGCCAAAAATTGTCAAGTAATAATAGACCTAAACCTACCGTCTATCTATGACAAGAATACGTCTATTAAATAGTATCCTTGTTATTTAATGTCCAAAAGATATTAAAAATCTATCACAGTAGGAAGTGAGAAGGAATCCTCCGTGGGAGAAAAAATAATGATAAAGCAAAATGAGAAAGTGTGTGTATGTGTGTGTAATTATGAGAGTAAAACACTAGTTTGCAGTTATCATGATCTGTCTTATGGTAGTAGGCTCATCATCTCATTGCTTCTTATAACATTCTTTTTGGGGATCATGTTCGTTTTTTTTTTATAATTTATGCCTGTTTTAATAATATATAATTTTCCTGAACACTATTTCCAAGAGCTTTAGATATTTTTTTGCCCGGAGGGTCGAGTTTACTGGGCATCACACACACACACACACACATACAACAGGCCTAGTGTCTAATCGACATGTGCCTAGGACAAAATAGTAACTAACAAAATATATATATATATATATATATATATATATATATATATATATATATATATATATATATATATATATATATATATATGCAAGACAACCACTATGAAAAAAATAGAGAATTCCAAGCGCTTTCGTGACTACTCACATTATCAAGGAACTATAACAGCAAACATGACAAGAAGGCTTATATAAGGGGCGAGACTACACCTCACAGTCACATCACACTATATATATATATATGTGTGTGTGTGTGTGTGTGTGTGTGTGTGTGTGTGTGTGTGTGTGTGTGTGTGTGTTGTGTGTGTGTGTGTGTGTGTTAAACAAAACTGGATACACCAGCATTGTGCTACTAGCTATTTGTACAGTATATGACAGTTACACAATGTGAATAAAACCTAGTTATGTTTCCGTGTAATATTGCATCACGCAGAATGGGGCTCATACAAGGTGTTGAAATCTGTCAGCCTGGGCTGAGAAACTGCAATAAGGCAATGAGAATATCGTCAAGCATTCCAGCAAGGGTTCATCAGCTACGGCAGCTACAAAGGTTTCCTCCCAACAGAGCTGGAGTTGCTATCACGTGGGAACTGCCATCTCTTAGGATAGCCTATGCCAATATAAAGAGATTTTTTTTATTCAACTTAATTGCACCAATTCCAAACTTCATTTTATCTGAAGGTCAATTTAATTTCAACATAGTAATTCGTGGCATGGCTTATAAACTCTTGAAAATAAGATCACCTGAAGAGTACAAGTTTTAAAGAATAAAAATATTACGTGATTTTTTTTCTTTTTTTTTCTTTGTCCTAGAGAATGGATGAGCCTTGCATATTAATATTAATTATTAGGAGTTTCTCTCTTTCAGTCTGCCTCTGTCACTCACTGTCTCTCACTCTCTCTCTTCCCGTGTCTCTTGTCAGGAACCACAAAAGCCATGTTATGAAGTAGCAGCTTTTTGTGGTATCACATTAGTGGAGTCCAGACGACCCGGGGAAAGATACCAACACAAGCTGGCCATTTTCTTGCCTCGTCGAGGCTGACTTCTGTGACAGACGGGAAGGTCAAATGTTAAAAGGTCGACTGGTGAGTGACGGAGAGGTCAAATGTTAGGAAGAGGTTAAGATTAAGAACGAGGTCGACTGTTGAGTGATGGAGGTCAGAAGTTAGGACGAGTTTAAAGGTGAGGACGAAGTCTACTGTTGAGTGATGGAGGTCAGAAGTTAGAAAGAGGAAGAAGTTCGATGACGGATATTTCACGTATAATGAAAGGGTCGAAAATAAGTAAGGCTGCGGCGACATGCAATGATGAGGAGGTCGATTATAAGGCATGGAGGTGGTAGACTGGGAGATAATCATATTTATATATCGTTTTACTGGGATATTCACTTGAGAAGTGATTCCCAGACGTCTGTGACCACAGGCACGGGCATAGCGGCTATAACCACTCAACAAGATATCGAATGTATTAAAATAATATCCTCGTCATCTCTATTAACACTACTGTTACACTATCCATTATTATTTTCCCCACAATAAATTTAAATTTTTAAATTTATAACAGTTTTCGAAAAAAAAAAATTACAATTCTCTTTAGATATTCAACTTGGATTTTTATTGGAAAAAGCGTGAATACAACCAGAGTGGGCGGCTACTCTGTTCTCTTTGGCAGTAACAAAAAGCTAGCAATGATTCGTCTTACTGAAGGCAGAGGAGGGATAATAGACCCAGGGTGGAGGATAATACTAACTGCAATATTTCTAGTGCCATAACAGGCGAGTGCTCGGGAGTGAGAGTACATATATGTAGAGAGCAATTACTACAGAGCCTGAAGAAAATAAATTAACATCACAACAGTCATTTAGAACATGGCTATCTCACACGTAGATTGAAGCAAAATGTGTTCTCTGGCCCGACCAACTTAGTTTCTTCAAGGTACCTAGACTTAATAAACTTCAGAATTCTACAATATTCATAATGACTCCTGCCTCTGTGCTTTTGGCTGGCAGCCAGCACTTCTTCCTTCCTTCCGTCCTCTCCTTCATCTTAACCCTTCCCTAACAGTCGCCAGCTTTCCCCTCGGCCATCATTATCGATAAAACGGACCCGAGAAAGAAATTTCACTCGAACAATTGTCTGGCTAAGTGGACAGGAAAAGGGAATGTCTCCCTGAACATTCGTATGTCTGAACAGACCTGGAAACGTAAAGTCCCTTGAACATTTGTGCAAATAAGCGAACTCAAACAGAACACCAGCTGGCATTTCGACACAAAGAGAGTCATATCCTTCTATATTATCCTTTTCTCTCTTATCTCTCACGCTTGCTTGGAAACACTTTCTCTACTCCAAGACGTTAAATTAATTTTTTCTCCAGGCATCTCTAACGACCCATCATATATTCATTACATTTGGTTTTATTGCTTCTCAGGCCTGGGTCCACAAGTCTGGATAGTTAAGTAAAAGAACACAAGTGCAACTAATGTGACATTATAAGTGGATTGACAAAGCTCAAGGAGAGCGAAACGTTGCCAAAATGTCACATTAGTTGCACTTGTGTCCTTTTACCTAACATATTGTCGGTAATTCTACCAACATTATTACAAGTCTGGATACATTAGAACGTTACTGATTGCACTGATAGTTTTTTTTGTTTATAGGACAATTTAATATATTGTCGTTTCGTAACGGCAGATTTGTTGTTGGTTATTAACTAGTTCAGTTTATTAACTGTTTCCCGGTTGTCTGACTGGCAGTGAAGAAGACTGATTCACAATCTGCTTGTTGCTTACTTGTCCATTTATGCAAATCTACCTTTCTTTCACTCGTCGTAATCACACAGTTTAATAAATAAATAATAATGATAAGATTTCTTCTGAGCTCGTTTAGTCACACAAATGTTCAACCGACATTTTCACTTCCGGGTCTGTTTAGGCATAAGTTCATGAAAAATTCATTTTTTCCGGTTCATTAGCCATATAATTGTCCAAGGGCAATTTCACTCTCGGGTCCGTTTGGTTAACAATGAAGGCAGAGGAGAGGAGGACGTGATTGGCACGGAACCAATCCAGAAGTGACGGGGACCAAGCCAGCAGTGACGGAAATCAAGCCAGCAGTGACGGGAATCAAGCCAGCAGTGACGGGAATCAAGCCATTTGTGATGGAGGCCAAATCCAGGAGAGACTGAAACAATACCGTGGCAGCAGCCATTTGTTACATAGTACTGGGTATCCGGCCTAATATTGCTGACGCTTTGCTTACCGCGTCCTTGCTGTATTTAGTGTTCACCATGTCATATAATTAAGCTGAAGTTTCCAGTATATCACATCCAAGACCGCTACTGATTTATTTGTATTATCTCTGTTTAAAGTTGCTGCCTCTTGCTCTTTCACTGCTGAAGATGTTAAGAAATCTTTTATATTTATTTTTCCACGTATCCTTTTATGATCTTATCGAAGACATTTTTCAGTCTTTTAAGTCTCTTTTAGCAACTAATGACTTGGATCTCAGAGGCATTTTGTAGTGTCATTGAATTTTCTCTTGTTTATCTGTCTGTTTCTCTTAAGGGCAGACAATACACTGCTGTTGTGTGTATACAAATGTTAAAATACAACAAAAACTTGTTAAAAATTATATTGCCTGAGTGATTTATTAAGTAATGTGAACAGAGGCAGCGACACTGGCACCTCTGCCATCAACACTTAGACCCACAAAGTTCTGCCTAATGAGGCTAACTTCGTCCTCTCCCTCCCTCCTCCCCTCACAAAATTCGTACTCGTAGTGGTGAGAGGCGAAGCGGGTAGGAAGCAGCGGGTGGGTAGTGTTATGGAACACTGGAGATATGGGAAGGGAGAGCAGGAGGCAAGGAAGGACCGGGTCTACAGGGAAAGGAAAGCTTAATGGGAGAGGCATGAGAAGGAAAGAGAAAGGGAGAGTGAAGAGGTAACGAAGGGAAAACAAATGGAAGGGATGGGATGGATATTTACATACTGTTACGAAGAGAATAGAGAGTGACATTTCTAGGAAAAACAGGGAAAGAAAGAAGGGGAGAGGGTAGACTCGAACATAAATGATGCGAGAAGATATGTGAAAACATTAAGTAAATGTTGAGCATATCTGGAAAGACTTGATAAGTGCTGGTAAGAAGAAAAAAATGGGTAGAAATTACATCCAATGAGAAGGTACGAAGTAACAAGGATTAAAGCCAAAAGAAAAAGACATAGTATACAGGCGTTACAAGGCGAAAACGGCCAATAAGAGGGCGCATAACACAGGTTTAAGAGAGGCAGACTACCAATAAGAAGACATATGGAACAACGATGCGAAACAAAGATGACCAATATACCTGCACACTACGCAAGATTGCGAAATAAAGATGGCCATTGGGAATCCAGATTATCGCAAGAAAGCACGATATATTGACGAACACATAAACACAGAGAATAATAGTTGTGTTGGATCAAACGTTGTATACCGCGAAACGAGTCAATATTATCATTGTAAAAACTTCTCTGAGTCACACTTCTAACATTCATGACATGACAACACTGTTTTATTTTTTCTTAATTTACAAACACTGAAATGGAGCAAGTAACACTAAAAAGAACGAAGGAGGGGACATTACCACAACATACAAGATACTCAGACAAACAGACAAGGTAAACTCAGACATTGCTACTCATAAGTCTCTTACATTCCTCCTCCTAGTCATTTCCCATAAACAAATTTGATTAATAAAACTGGAACATGAAAACTTTTATGCCCTAAAATCAAGATACAACTTCCAGTGAGGAAAACACATCAGCACTAAAAGTTTGAAAGCGATCAGATGAAACATTCTCCTGTAATTGCACGGAATCCAATAAAATTTGCTACTACAGCCTAGTGAGGTGTTTGAGTCTGCTGTGTACGCCGTTTCAATTTTAATTCTTCCATTTTTCCACAGCGGAGTAGCTGATATTTACACTCATTAAACAACACATTGCTTTCTGTGGCACACTGGAAGACATGCTTCAATCTGCTTAGAGATTTGTTATGTATTCCATGGTTGTCATTCACAGAAAAAAATTTAGAATCGTCTTTAAAGGATGATACAAAGCAATAACTAATGTCTCTCAGTCTATTTCAGATATGATAATGGTAAATACAGCTGGGACGTATTGTGCCCAGGAACTGAACATCTATCAAGGCTGAGGGACTCATAACCTCATCTTCCACAGTATTCAGTATATAATCTCTGTACTGAATTGAAAACCCCACTGGCTGGCGAAACGTCCTTATAAAAAAAGATAACCAGGCGTTACAAATGTATCTTATTCATCAAAAGCTTTTTATGCAAACATGGTTTTATTCACATCTTTGTTGAAAATGAATTTGCACAACACACAAATTTAATATTCCCAGAAGGAAAATGTGTCGTGTCTCTACATCATAGAATAAGAACATGTTTGTTGTCTATTTAAGATGATTAAGCTGGATAATATAAATAAAAGGCCTTGTACGTAAGTTAGAACCTCGTTTCTATCATGCGAGAGAGAGACAGACAGAGAGAATCCAACTTCATCCTGTTCCATATTTGTATGTCTCATAACAATAAAAAAGCTTTCAAATGAGCTGATGTAGGTAGCAGCTCTTAGCTTGTAAATAAAGTTAGGAATCCTTAACTTGACCTTGTAAAACCTTGTGTAAAAAAAAAAAAAGAGAAATTTATGAGAGGGTTACTGTCGACTCGAGTGATTTCCTGATGACTACCAGGAACTAACAGAAGAAAAAAAAGAACTTGGTAAGTGACACGTGAGTTTTGTGTAAACTCTAAGTCAGATTCTCAAAATGGGTGAATCACAAACACAACAGCCACCTGCAAATCTTAACATGTGTTTCTGGGTAAGAATTAACTGTAAGTTTCCTAGGATAGAAGAGGCCAGCCAGTGATCAGGACCGGTGACGGCAGCACAAGTCTGGAGCTCTGCGCAGTAAAGTTAACAACCCATTAGCGTTCCGTCATTGAAATAATAGAGGCATTTAAATGCTCTTCTAATATGTTATATACAGATCTTTTCTAGGACCTTTAAACTCCAGGTAAGATACAATATGAGGGTCATAGCATATTACTGAGATGTTTCATCCGTCAGAGACTTAATTAGTTCTAATGCATTAAGTCTCTGGAGGAAGAAACGTCTTAATAAATTATAATTTGTATCAATTGTTTTGAAAACCGACAAGTTGATAATTGAGACACTTGTGAAACATTTTGGAATCTTTATTCTGGAAATGTTTCACCAGCCTGTGGCTTTCTCAGTCCACTGCAAAGAACGATAGAAGATGAGGAGGAGATTACGGTAATCAGTCCCTCAGCCTTCAGTCGATGTGCTGACTTTTTTTTCAGGACTGATGTACTGAACACACAGGCTCCAGGCTGAGAGACTGATTACCTCAAACTCCTCCTCATCTTTCCCCGTTCTCCGCATTGGACTGAAGAAGCCACTGGCTGGGGAAACATTTCCAGAATAAAGATTCCCAGATGTTGCATTAACCAAAATACCATAACCGCACTAAGGACACTATCATATATTGTGAACCTTAGTAATAGATATCAATAAGTTCGCTTAAAAAGACATGTAAGCAAACACTAGGGCACATTTTTTTTTAGAAAGCATTTCGTTCCTGGGACCTTGATGACTTCTAAGTGATCAAAGTCCCAGGACCGAAACGTTTTCTAATAAATATCCTAGTATTTACTTATGTGTCTTTCTAAAGCACACTACCACATCACTTGCGTCACCCTAATTCTCTTCAGCCATCAAAAGGAGTGGCTAAGTAATTCTGTCTCATGTTACTGACGGCTTGACATAGAACCTGGAGAGCGAAACGTTGCCACAATAAAAATGTCTCGTTAGTTGCACATATGTGTCCTTTTACCTAACATACTTTAGGTTAGGTAAGGCTTGTCAGGAAACAGGACAAGTGTTTCCTGACGCGGGTCTTAGTCATATAATGACCCGCAGCTGGAGCTTTCGGTTATTTGCTCGAGGCCTTCCACTGGCTTACCCGTCCATCCCCTTGAAAATTATGGAATTAGATTTATATATTTATGTTATTGATAGTATACAATACCGAGAAGTTGATGAATAAGACACATGCAGCACTTCTGTCTCTTCGTTGCCGAAACGTTTCGCCTGCCTTCTTCAGTCGAATACAAGCGAATATAACAGTGGGGGGACAGCAGGAGTAATTTTGAGATGATCAGTGTTGTATCCACCTAACATATTGTCGGTAATTCTACCATTGTTATAAGTATTATGATAATCATTATCGTCAAAGCCATTATCAGGAAAATCATCACAGATGACCATTATAATACAAACCCTATTCCTAAAAAACATCATTACTCACTATCAATCAACAGAACCATCATCATCATCATCATCATCATCATCATCTCAGAGTTAGCTCAGCAACATGCCAGAGCAGGTTATAAGTAATCTTCGTGTTGCGTGGATTGCTCATTAAGATAATTAAGAGATTATTACTGTAATTACGTCTTCGTCTCAGGATATAACCCAGGGATGAGCAATGATTCCTTACTAGAGTAACCCAGCCAACATAATACCACATAATATTTTTTTTTAAATTCCTTACTGAGAATTATTAAGAAAGTTGAAGCTACGGATTAGGGGACAAAAAATATCCGTGTCTTTGTGAAATAATCTAGTCCCTCCCTTCTCTGCTATTCATTAGAATAGTTGCCCTTACAGGAAGGTTGACCTAATGCCGGCAAAGGGCTCTTGATCCAAAGAATTTGAGTAACCCTTCAATTTCTCAGATTAAGCATAATTATTTCCCACTCCCAAGGAGCTGTACGATCCCTACGGGTTTGGCTCTTCTCCATGAATATAAAAAATAATAATAAAAACAACAATAATAATAATAATAATAATAATAATAATAATAATAATAATAATAATAATAATAATAATAATAATAATAATAATAATAATAATTATTATTATTATTATTATTATTATTATTATTATTATTATTATACGAATAATTACACATTAAAGCAATTTAAGTTTACAAAAAATATTTCACCTCTTCCTTTTCCTCCTCATCCTCCTCTTCAGACTTGAATAAACGATCATGATAATTCAGACTTGAGTGAATGATAATGAGAATAATTTGGTTTAAACAAATTATATAATTATTTATCAATCAATGCAGAAAAAAGTTTGAACTTTCTCTTATTACATATTAGTGACTGAACCTGACTGAAACCTAGTGACTGAACCTGACTGAAACCTAGTGACTGAACCTGACTGAAACCTGGTGACTGAACCTGAATGGAACCTAGTGACTGAACCTGAATGAAACCTAGTGACTGAACCTGACTGAAACCTAGTGACTGAACCTGACTGAAACCTAGTGACTGAACCTGACTGAAACCTAGTGACTGAACCTGACTGAAACCTAGTGACTGAACCTGACTGAAACCTAGTGACTGAACCTGACTGAAACCTAGTGACTGAACCTGAATGAAACCTAGTGACTGAACCTGACTGAAACGTAGTGACTGAACCTGACTGAAACGTAGTGACTGAACCTTACTATAACCTAGTGACTGAACCTGACTGAAACCTTGTGACTGAACCTGACTATAACCTAGTGACTGAACCTGACTATAACCTAGTGACTGAACCTGATTATAACATTGTGACTGAACCTGAATGAAACGTAGTGACTGAACCTGACTATAACCTAGTGACTGAACCTGACTGAAACCTTGTGACTGAACCTGACTATAACCTAGTGACTGAACCTGACTGAAACGTAGTGAGTGAACCTGACTGAAACCTTGTGACTGAACCTGACTATAACCTAGTGACTGAACCTGACTGAAACCTTGTGACTGAACCTGACTCTGACCGGGTAATAAAACCTGGATGGTAATATACTTTCCAATATCAACTGATAACTTTCATTATGAATAGGTCACTTCCATTTCATAACAGGTTACCTTAGAGTCATCACAGGTCACATCTGGGTAATAACAGATCCCTTCCGGGTCACAAGATGTTACCTCCATGTCATAACAGGTCGCTTAAATGTCACAGTAGATGACTTCCAGGTCATAACTGGTCACTTGTAGTTCATAAAAGATTATTTTCAGGTCATAACAGGTCACCTCTAGTTCATAACAGGTCACTTCCAGTTCACAACAGGTCACTTCTATTTCATACAAAAAACAATTCCAAGTCATAAAAGACCAGTTCCAGGTCATAACAGGTCACTTTCAGGTCATAACAGGGGTGATCTTCTCTGACAGTGACCTCCCCGGACTACGATCTTTAATCTCCTTTCCAGTGATATAAAGAGGTTTTAAAAAACTGATAATTGAGGTTAAAACATTTACTCCAGTTATCCAAACGTCTCTTAATAGGATCATCGAATTCCCTTTAACCTTCAAAGTTTTTATCAAGAGGTGGTTATGTAGGATTTAAGCTTTTTAAATGAGATCCAAAATGGTATTAGCCGTTCCCAAGCTCGATTAAGACTGGCCAATGATTAAAATACTGGTAAAACGACAACAAGTGCAACCAATGCAACATTTTACTGTGTCAACGTTTCGCTCTCCAGGAGCTCTTAACGAAACGTTGCCACAATAAAATGTCGCATTAGTTGCACTTGCGTCCTTTTTACTTAACATATGGTCGGTAATTCTACCAACATTATTTACGATTAAAATACTTTTCCCTGGGCTTACTAAACAGGTTGATTTTTTTCTTCGGCAGTTCCTCCCTGCAGCCGGCAACACACCGGGAGGTGTATTTCTCTCAGTGTATATACGCTGAGAGTTTATATTTATTTATATTTTAGGGTTTAAAGTATTCTTGTCTGGTGGGGAAAAGGTTACATGTATCATTAATGACCCTAGTGTAGATTATTTTAACCAGCCAACCACCCAATAAACCAACTAACCAACCAACCCACCACCAACTAGCCAACCAACCACCCACTCCATGATATATGCATCCCTCATCATCACCTCTTGAGCATGCACTTATTTGTGCGTGATTACCTTTGCGTGCGACGCACACAAAGGTAATCATGCAAAAACTTAGGTAATCAGCCATTACCGGAAGGAAGACAACTAGGTCTGTGCCAAGTGAGAAGCTCATAAAACAAGCAGTTCAAAACCTGGTCCAAAGCAGCAAAATGCTAAGGATATGACAGTACGGATTTGATCGTAGTGCCAGAAAGGGTTGCAGAAATTGCTGCTTCTGCTTATAACATTCTCAGTAAACAACTTCTCTTGAGATGGTGGCTTTTTATTTTGATACTTTATTACTTACTATATCTTATTCTGTACACTCATTATATTTCTTACACACACACACACACATATATATATATATGTATATATATATGGTGGTAGTAGTAATAGTAGTAAGATTATTTACGAATCACTCTGACCTCGTAGGTCAGCGCTCATAGCTCCATATATACATATAACACAATAAAAACAACGAACATAAACACTCAACACAAATAAATCATTTAAGAGCCACATTAAATTAAAACTATCAAAGGGCTCTCCAAAAAGTTATCTGAGCTGTGGTGGCTATAAAAACTACGTCAGTGTTATATACATTGTTACTTGCTATCCACAAAACACATCCGCACATTCTCGTGCACATGACAACATTCATTCCGCACATAGATGGAACACAAGGAAGCATTGCGTACGGTGTCTTATTTTGAATAAGACATGTGTAACATCTGACTGATCCAGGCTGCGAGACTGAACACCTACAGTGTCAGAGGGACTGATTACCTCGTCTTCGGTTCATAATCTCCATACTGGACTGAAAAAGCCGCTGGATGGCGAAACGTCTTTATAATAAAGATGTCCAGGAGTTATCCCATCTTTCTTATTCGTCTACATATCGGTATTATATACCAGTAATATAATGAATGTCTTAATTTCTCGAGTAGTTGTCCTGGATAAGACACTATCCCACATTCCCATTATTCTCATCTCTTTCACGTTTCATCAAATAATATCGCCGTATCCCTTCTCTTGTAATGCCGGACGTAACTATCTCCTTGACAATTTAAGAGTTATCCTGTGTTAAATTTACATAATTTACCACATAAAACCATTGTAAAAGTTTAGAATTATGAAGCCTAAATAAAACACTTACTCTTCCTCTTTAATGTTGGAACGAGTGAACGTTCGTCTCGTTGTTTAGTCTATCTCTATCTGTCATTTTAATAGCATTCTTAATCTCCTCAATGACACTCATGCCATTTCTGCAGTTGGTTGGTTTCCATAGTTTTCTCTTCCATCTTTGAATTATATTTCCGCTGTTGCTTCCGAACAAGCATTGATCTACGACCCTTTTCTTTATGTCTTCATCTGTTCCTTCCTTCACCGTCATGACTTCCCGTTTTCCTCGTATGTATTGGGAAACTTATCACGTTCTTCAGCAAAAATCTGCATTTAAGAGAGAAGCCTTATGATGATGCTTCGGTCCTCCCTGGACCATTATCAAGCCACAACTGGCGGTGAGAAAAGTAGAGGTCAATGGTCCAGAACGGACCGAAACGTCCTCATAAGAGTCCTCTCATAAGTACGTGTTGTTGGTGAATTGTTCTAGCCACGGTAGTGTGACTTTCTACTATTTATCACGTTTCAAACTATTGTCTACGTCGTCTCTTACACCTTTTCCTTATTTTCTCCTAATGTTTTCTTCATTCTTTGAGCATCTCACCGAACGTAGTTGGGTTCGAACCCTGGTAAGCCAATCCTAAACTAGCAAACCAGTGCATATATCACCATCATCACAATCATAACATTAATGGTATAGTACCGAAAAGTTGATGAATTAGACACATGTGCAACACCTGAGTATCTTTATTTAAAAAATAAAGATATCCAGGTGTTGAACATGTATCTAATTCATCAAATCGTCATAATCACCGGTGCCGATGTTGCTCCTTATATTCAGAAATCATCTTTGTATGTTCTGGTGTGTTTCTGTTCTTATCCTCTGTGTTTTGTTATTCCAGGGCACCATTCACGTAGCATACATGAATGATACATCACTATGAAGTGGATTTATCTATTCCATCACTATAAATCAGCATCTATTCTATCACTATAAATCAACTTCATCTATCACTCGAAATCAACTTCATCTATCACTATAAATCAACTTCATCTATCACTATAAATCAACTTCATCTATCACTATAAATCAACTTCATCTATCACTATAAATCAACTTCATCTATCACTATAAATCAACTTCATCTATCACTATAAATCAACTTCATCTATCACTATAAATCAACTTCATCTATCACTATAAATCAACTTCATCTATCACTATAAATAAGCTTAATCCAATACAGTCGTTCTTAGCTTATTTTAAGTGCCTGTACTCCCTCAGTCGTCTTATTTTTTTCGTATCCCGTCAAAAATAACTTAATACTTTAATTTCTTTCGGAAAGCCTCTTTACTTTTTGAGCAAAATAAATATGAAGATGAAGCAGATCAATGACATAGTTATGAACTTATAAGCATTCAATTATAAAACAGAAAACAATTTATATTTCTCTTATTAAATGGCTGTTTGTTGACGTTCAGTAGTGATTGTATTGAAACAAGGCGCTTTGTTTTTTAAGAAATGGCCATACACATGCCATCCCTTTCATCGATGTACCTTACGGTTTTTGTGGGATGTGCATTGGCGTTGTTGTGCGTATGGAAGCGTGGTTGGTATAGTAATAGACATGGTGGAGAGCCATAAGTTTACTGGAGTAATGGGTACCCAAGAACCCCAATGGAAATAAGTAACTTTTTTTGGTTATCCTACGTAATTGACTTTTTGGGTTATCCTAGGTAATTTACACTATGTATGATAACTGTACTTATGTGTACCTGTGCCTAAATAAGGATACACAGCGACTGTTTGCCCCAGCCACGCCGTAGGTCTGAGAGAGTGAAGGGAACGTCCGACCTGTGTTGTGTCTGACCAGTGGGAGTGAGAGATACCGTACAGGCTACTTAGGTTAGGTAATGTTTGTCAAGAAACAGGGCAAGTGTTTTCTGACGCGGGTCTTAGTTATAGTATGATGACCCGCAGCTGGCACTTTTGGTCATCTGACCGAGGCCTTCCGCTGGCTTACCCGTCCACCCCTTTAAAAATTATGGTGATGATTATAACCATTAGAAATTACTGGCGCACAGGCTGCGCTCAACACAAGGTCCGCGAGGCGGCAAGGTGCAAAATACAAAGGCCTGACTGGGCTTACATCGAGACAGTTTCTAGCCTTTATTTTAAGGTGCAGCAGTGTTGAAAAGTAGGTGATGGCAAATGGCACGAGAACCTAATAAGCTTTATTTTCTGGTGTGTTGTGCACACCAGAAGTTTTCTACTGTCAATGATTCACATTCCATTTGGATTCCTTCATTATCTTTTAGTTCAACAGGATCATCTTTCATTCTATCACTATCATCCATGGCATCCAGATTAAAAATACATGAGTTCCGTATCCATCTCCGTGGTGAAGCAACCTCTGAAACACTGAATCAGTTCCTGCAAATTACTTTTCAGCCATGAAGGCCAGTTGTTTTTCCGCACCAGCAGCCTCATCAAATGAAAGAAAATTAGCAAAATTTCCTTAATGAATGAGACTGATCCAAACTGGAAGTTTTTGTGTGAAGGCTGATAACCTTTCCTAGCAGTGATCACATTCACCCCCACTCCTTGGAAGTGTTTGAGTTTCTTGACTCACGAAATCGTAATAACACGATTGCAAACAAACCACGGAACGGGTGGGGTTTGAACCCATGGCGAGTGACCCACTTGCCATGGGTTCAACAAACCCTATCCGTTCCGTGAAGTGTTTAAGTCCTTGAGGTGTGTGAATTTATCTGTCAAGTTTGCCAGAACCGATCAGTGTGTTTCGTAGCACGTTTTGTTTTTCGTGTCACTAGGGAGGACTAGGGTAGTCCATGAATCCCTGCTTAAGAACCACTGATGTCATACATCACATCATGGCCTTGAACTCATGGTAAGTGAGTCTGAAAACTTACAGGCCAGTGCATTAACCACTGGGCCAGCTGGCCCTAATAAGATTCATCCAACTAGTGGTTAACGCACTGGCCTACGAGTTTCAGGACGCACTTGCCATGGGTTCAAGCCTCACCACCTCCCTAAAGGGAGGTTCCTTGACGCTGGTGAAGAGCTCTTGATCTAGGGAGTTGGATCTGTGCTCCGGTTCCCTGAATTGAACCTGAATACCTTCCATGCCACCCCACATGCGCTGTATAATCCTACGGGTTTAGCGCTTCCCCATGATTATAATAATAATAATAATAATAATAATAATAATAATAATAATAATCAAGCCTCTCCCGTTCCCTGTTATGATTTCGTGAGTCACTATAGACCATCAGCTTTATCTCAACCATCACTATAAATCATCTCCATCTGACCTGTCAATATACATCCTTCATTTATTCTTCATAGCCAATCTTGCCATTATCGATATTTGCTCTTTATCTCCACAGTTCTTCCCTTCCATACACAACACACAAAGGTAATTCCTTAATCGTTGCCAGAACTAATTAAAGTGCCATATGCGAGTATATAAACTAGGCTAACCCCTTTTTCTGACCTGTTCCTTTCATTCCCTTCCTTCTACCATGCCTTTCCTTCCCTTAATCCTCCTATGATCGTAAGATATGCGTGGAAAACCTTGCTGCATGTGAGGCGCTGTGGAACGAGGATAGAACCATTCCACTCAAAAAAAAGGGTCATTTGCAACACCCGTCCTCCAACTTAATTATAGAAATTAGACACGTGCAACACCTGGGTATTTTTATTTGAAGACGTTCCGCCAACCAGTGCCTCTTTCAAGTCAAAACAGAGATGGTATACGAGAATCATCTCTGTATAAAATTGAAACAACCAATGGTGGACGAAACGTCTTTGAATAAAGATTCAACGGTGTTCCACATGTGTTAAATTCCTCATCTTCTCGTTATTGTATACCACTATTATCATTAACCATCGAACGTTGGCTTACTAGCGATTTAAGCAAGGAGGATGTTAGGTATCTATATTGTTGAAACGTTTCGCCTACACAGTAGGCTTCTTCAGTCAAATACAGAGGCAGCAGGTGTAGTAGTGAAATAAATATGATGTAATCAGTCCATCAACCTTGGAGAAATAGTATTTGAGGTGGTCAGTCCCTCAGCCTGGAGAAGAGTTCAGCTCCATAGAGCTGAACTCTTCTCCAGGACGAGGACTGACCACCTCAAATACTATATCTCCAAGCTGAGGTTGATGGACTAATTATACTACACCTTCTGTCTCTGTGTTTAACTGAAGAAGTCTACCGTGTAGGCGAAACGTTTCAACAATAAAGATACCCAACTGTTGCACATGTGTCTTAATCATCAACTTGTCGGTACTTTATACCATTTTGAACATAAGGTCGATGTGCCTCGCGTTGCCAGACGCGTTAACTACACGTATATACAGATTTATTTAGGTTAGACTAGGTTAAATTTAACCTACTCTAAAATAACCACCACATGGTATACCTTGAGTAATGAAGAACAAGAGGCGGCTGTGTTGTAAACAATCCAGAACTATTTGGTCTTACTAGGTAAGACGAGACGTTAATTTCTTAACGCCGTCAGCAAACATACGAACACTCTTTAAGTTAGTCTATGTTAGGTTGGGTTACATTAGATGTTATTAAGATGTGCTAGTTTAGGTGGATTTAGGTTAGGTTATGTTAAGTTGGGCGGGGTAAGGTTAGTTTAGATTAGGTTAAGTTAGTTTCGGTTAGGTCAAGTTACTTTATTTTAAGTTACTTTAGCTTAGGTTAGGTAAAATTAGGTTATGTTAGATTAGATTAATTTAAGTTAGGTAGAGTCTGATTAGGTTCGATCAAGTTAGCCTGGGCTGGTTTAGGTTAGGTTACGTAAACTATATAAAAAAAACGTATATTTAACCACAGATAAGCACATTTAATAATCCGACCAATATACATCTGGCAACAAGGTTACTGAACGTAAGGAGGAAACGTTCACTCATCACCATTATCACTGAGGGAACCAAAATGGGTTGTAATTATGGCCATTAAGTAATTATGGTGATTACGATACATGTGCAACACTTGAGTCTCCTTACGAGTCTTACTCATCAACTTATCAGTGTTGCATAAAATCAGTAATATGATAGTGGATCAACTAGGCTGTGATGGATATGTGGGCCAGCGGGCCGCTAGCAACAACAGGCTGTATAAATGGTTTAGAAGCAACATTTATCAAAAACAATCTAGTTGATCACAGAAATAATGGCGCGCAATACTAGGAACAGTTAAGTATCTTTACTGTAAATAAAGATACTTAAATAAAGATATTGTTTGATCAGGCAAGCACCAGACAAGCCTGACCCAGGGACGGGTTGATACTGGTTGATCAAGCAAGCACCAAACAAGCCTGACGCAGGACAGGGCTGAGTAAGAAAACTCTCGAAACCCATAAAAGGTATATTAAAGGATGATGATGGTGGTGGTGGTGATGGTGTTAGGGTAATGTGCAATTAATAACACACTCTACCTTTTTCTCGTTTATCTACCATTTCACTCTATTTTCTCCCTACAATATTGTGATGCATATTTTCTATATGACACACGCACACACACTGACACAGACACACACACACTGATACACATACACACACACACACACACACAACACACACATACACACACACATACACACAGATGAATTACAGAGATGTTAGGAAGTATTTCTTCAGTCACAGAGTGGTCGGGAAGTGGAATAGCTTGGGAAGCGATGTAGTGGAGGCAGGTTCCATACATAGCTTTAAGAAGAGGTATGATTAAGCTCATGGCGCAGGGAGAGTGACCCAGTAGCGGCCAGTGAAGAGGCGGGGCCAGGAGCTGTCTCGACCCCTGCAACCACAACTAGGTGAGTACATACAGAGTCCTAGGACCGGTGCTGTTTCTGGTATTTGCGAACGACATGACGGAAGGAATAGACTCCGAAGTGTCCCTGTTTGCAGATGATGTGAAGTTGATGAGAAGAATTCAATCGGACGAGGACCAGGCAGAACTACAAAGGGATCTGGACAGGCTGCAAGCCTGGTCCAGAAACTGGCTCCTGGAGTTCAACCCCACCAAGTGCAAAGTCATGAAGATTATTGAAGGGCAAAGAAGACCGCAGACGGAGTACAGTCTAGGGGGCCAGAGACTACAAACCTCACTCAAGAAAAAGGATCTTGGGGTGAGTATAACACCAGGCACATCTCTTGAGGTGCACATCAACCAAATAACTGCTGCAGGTTATGGGCACCTAGCAAACCTAATAATAGAATTCCGACATATCAATAAGGAATCGTTCAGGACTCTGTACACCGTATATGTTAGGCCCATATTGAAGTATGCGGCACCAGTTTGGAACCCACACCTACCCAAGCATATAAGGAAATTAGAGAAAGTGCAAAGGTTTGCAACAAGACTAGTCCCGGAGCTAAGGGGCATATCCTATGAGGAGAGGTTAAGGGAAATCGACCTGACGACACTAAAGGACAGGAGAGAGAAGGGGGATATGATAACGACATATAAAATACTGAGAGGAATTGACAAGGTGGACAGAGACAGGATGTTCCAGAGATGGGACACAGTAACAAGGGGTCACAACTGGAGCAGGAACAGTGACCTAGTAGCGACCAATGAAGAGGCGGGGCCATGAGCTGTGACTCGACCCCTGCAACCACAACTAGGTAAGTACACAAACACACACATTACACTGCTCAACATTTATCCCCCATTCTACCCATTTCTTTCGTTTCATGGCCATTATTCATCCCACTCTATGTTCCCATATCCAATCTTCCACTATTTCCCTCTCTATCCATCTCCCATTTCTCTGAAGAGAGAATCGGAAATTTCCACTGAGGATGACGGCATTCTGCGATGGTGTCCCCTTGACCGAAAGCCAAGTTATATACCTTATATTGAACACCCATTTTATAATAGTAACAATAATAATGATAATAATATTAATAATAATAATAATAATAAGCGAAATAATAATAAACCAAAATAATAATAATAACCCGCACATAGGAAAAAGAAACTTTATGACGACGTTTCGGTCCGACTTGGATCATTAACTAGTCAAAAGTCGGACGAAGTTTTTTCTTCTATGTGATGAATATTTGTGTATTGTTCCAGTTATGGTATTGTGTTCTTTAATAATAATAATAATAATAATAATAATAATAATAATAATAATAATAATAATAAAAAGAAGATGATGATGATGAACAAGAAGAAAAAGAAAAAGAAGAGGAAGAAGAATATACAATTGGACATGGTATGATCTGAACCGGGCAAAAGAAATATAATTAATTGGGAAGCGCTAAACCAGTAGGACTACACAGCGCCTAGGGAATTACTAGAGGTAATCAGGCTTAATCCAAGGAAGCAGAGGTTAGTTCCAATTCCTTAGATCAAGAGCCCGTCACCATCACCACCGAAAGGAGATACATCTGACTTAATTTCATCTGGTATTCCTCTCCCATCAACTTGAAACAGTGCAGGTCCTAATACTGATCCTTGTGGTACACCACTTGTTACTCTTCCCCATTCTGACGTCTCTTCCTGGACTATCACTCTCTGCTTCCTTTCCCTAAGGTATTCCATGATCCACTTTAGTACGTTCCCTGTTATTGCCAGAAATATTCTGCATCACAATGGACTTCCTGGGTGCACGCCTCTCAACCATCTCTCTACAAACATTGTATCATGCTGAAAAATATTATTATTATTATTATTATTATTATTATTGATGTTGGTGTTGCTACTGTTGTTACTGCTATAGTTATTATTATTATTATTATTATTATTATTGCTGTTGTTGCTACTGCTGTTACTGCTATAGTTATTATTATTATTATTATTATTATTATCATTATTATTATTATTATTATTATCATTATTATTATTATTATTGTCATTATTATTATTATTATTATTATTATTATTATTGGCATTATTATTATCGTATTATTATTATTATTATTATTATTCCTGCGTACAAATAGGAAGGGCGTCTGTCTCGCGCTCGCTGGACTGAGGATCAAGCCTCCACTACGTCTTTCTATAAATTACCCACATGGGTTTAACGCTTAAAATAAATTATTAAATTATTATCCTGACTGCTTCTCAAGTTTTTGTTCCCGTCTCACTTGGGGTACAGTATCAAATGTCTTCCTGCTGTCTGAGAAAATGTCTTCCACTTGTGAGTGTGTGGGGGGGGAGGGGGGAGTAAAGAAGGAGTTAAGCGAAACAACAAGGAAGAGGCTGTCTGTCTCTCTCTCTCTCTCACACACACAAACAGGCAGACAATTCACCAAAGTTATTAAAATTCTAAAACCACAATAATCTAATATCCAGCGATATTACCATCTAAAAGAAGTCAGTCAATCTCGTCAAAGTTCTTCATTCTCCAGCGGTCCCACACAAAAAAAATAGTTTCCAATATCGACTACTGCCTTTACCCCCATCAGTGGTCAGAGGTTAAAGGAAGCGGTGGATTCCTCACCGAGACTTTAATCAGATTTTAGTGCACCAGAAATGGACCACAGCAATTCCAGAGAAAACAAAATGGGAATTACTTTTTACGCACATTCAAGCGGAAGAGATGCCTTTCAGTTGGTTATTTTAGGGATAAAATGTGAAAAATTTAAGAGAGAATCAAGCGATACCGCTTTAAAAGGCTATACTGTACAGGGTAATGAAGGACGTTATCTGTTGAATTTACAGACTGCACAGGACATGTTGTGAGCATAATTCATCATCTGAGTTGCCAGAAACAGTCAAGTACTCTCCTTAGGGACATACACTTACCTTTTGTGTCTTGGTTCAACATCTCAAGAAATGTGAATTTGTAAAGGCAGCTTATACAATGGCAGACAACGAAATATTAACTTTTATTTAAGCAACTGAGAGTTGAGAAGACTTCTTTTTTAACTCCAGCAATATTTACCCCAGTTCTTGTGGGAGAGAGAGCATTGTTGGCGGAGTTTGGCTGAAGTTGGAGACGGTCCTCCCAACTGGTTAGACCTGCCCACCCATTGTACAGGACGTCCCCTCGGATATGCAGTGTTTATATATGACGTCACAGGTTAGGTTAGGTAAGGTTCTTCAGGAAACAGGACAAGTGTTTCTGACGTGGGTCTTAGTCATATGATTACATGGATCTGGAGCTTTTGGTCATCTGACCGAGGCCTTCCGCTGGCTTACCGGTCAATCCCTTTAAAAATTATGATTATAATTATAACCATTATACTGTCCTATGACGTCACATGATGAACATCCGCCATACTGGCGGTCAAGCGTATGTCAGCTGAAGCTACTGTTTACCTATCGCGAGTTGCAACAAATCAAGTGTTTATTTGAAGCATAATACTATAATAATAATAATACATCCAAATTTAATGTTTAAACAAGAATTCTGAAACACTGATACATTAATTTTTATTGGCAATCAGTGTTTACATGGTTTGTTAGCAATCGTGTCATTACGATTTCGTGAGTTAAGAGATAATTTAACTGGATGTACTTTCATATAGAGTTTCATTCTCTTCTGGCCTTATCTACGTTTAGCGCCCAAGTTGTGACTTGACAATGATTCAAGACGGACAGAAACGTCGCCGTAAGGTTCCGGTCCTAATTGCAGGTTTTGGATAAATTACTTTTATAAAAATCTAGTTGATGACTTCGACAAGGAAAAAATAATTGTTATCTATTCCTTTGCAACCCTTCAGGGAAGGGGGAAAGTGCCTTGATTCAGGTAAGAGGGCTATTGATCCCAAGAATATGAATTACTTTACCCTTCCTTGTCGCAAACCTGATTACCTCCCATTCCTCAGGCGCCGTAGCATCACCTCGACTCATAAGCACTTACACCTGATAATATTAGTCCTCAATTTTTTTTTTTTTTTTTAAACTTTCATTTTTTCCCTGGACTTCCCCCTCAAACATCCCAGTTGATCTCCGAGAAAAAACTCTTAAACTGCCACTGTTACCACCGGAAACTTTGGCAGATTGCTTCCTTTCCTTGACCGATGTAGTAACTTTCATCTTTTTCCTTCCTTGTCTCCCAGAGAACTATGTTTTTCTTCGTTATTTCTTGTTTGACACAACGTGTTACTAACGCACCTTCTCTTCGCTACATTAAACCTTATTTGACATTTGTTGTATCTAATAAAGACGTAACGCCGACAAGTGGTAAATACATGAATAAGACATGTATCCGACACTTTAGGTATCACAGTATTAATAATATGCAATACTGACGAGTAGCTGAGTAAAACACATGTGCAACTTGTGTCTAACTCATCAACACTTTGGTATCTTATTTGTGCAGACGCTTCACCAACCAGTTCAATATGGAGAATAATACAGGAAACGGAGGAAGACATGAAATAGTTCATGTATTGAACCGTCTCCAGTATTATTCTCTCCACTGGATTGATGGATATGAAACCAGACGATGTTTCGGTCAGTCAGATTCTTCAGAAGACACGTGATTAAAAATATCCCTGGGTGTCTCCTACCAAAAGCTCCAGCTGCGGGTCATCATATAACTAAAACCCGAGTCAGGAAACTCTTGCCTTGTTTCCTGACAAACCTTACCTACCCTAATCTTCCCCTTTTCTTTCTTCCTCACAACTTAATAATGAACTTGGACGGACAGAAATGTCGTCAAGTTTCATCTACAATTTGTGTGTTTGTTGTGAAAACAACGAGCGTTGAAAAGTAAGGAAGGGATACTAGTGAACTTCTAGGTAACATGTGATATCAGTGGTAGTGAAGGTCACATTAACAAACAATAAAGTCTACGAACTTGAATAAAACACTCTCCACTAAGTAAAACTAACCAGTATCCAACGAGTGTTTTGCACCTCATAAGAGAATGCAATGTGTCATTTACTTGTAGAGCGGAGAGAAAACAAGCTAGTTTAACCTTAATGGGGTAGTGAGTTACTAGTATTATGCGCGTCTGTATTCATGCTAGGAAAGGAAGTCCAGTGTTTCATGAGATGGATAATAACATCGCATTCTACTGAAAGGGTGAGAAAGATCGGAAGAAGAAGCAAGAAAGAGTAAGAAGTCGGGAACATAGACGAAGACGATGAAAAACAGCAGCCAAGACAAAGAGGAAAGAAAAAGAAAATGTGAAGGTTATACTCGCTCTTCAAAAGAAACAGACAGAGAAAAGTGCAACTCTGCCTTTGCCTTCTTTATCTCACTTCCTCGTCTCAGTGTGCTCTAAACTCCTTCCTTTCTTAACCGTTTCTCTTCTCTTTTTGCAATAAATTCTGATGTAAGTGATTAAATTCTTGCCACCCTCCAATTCTTCATATTCCTGCGTATACTCAACCATCCGTTCCTCCTTCCATCCTTCAATCAATCCCAGCATCCATCCTCATCAACTCTTGTTTCCCAGTCTTCCACATTCTTCAAACTTTACAACACTCCTCCTCCTCCCTCTCTCTCTCTCTCTCTCTCTCTCTCTCTCTCTCTCTCTCTCTCTCTCTCTCTCTCTCTCTCTCTCTCTCTCTCCCTCACACGCACACACACATACCACACACCCACACGTACACACACACACATACACACACACACACACACACACACACCCTGGAGCAGGGAGAGCAAGGAGCTGAGTCTCGACCCCTGCAACCACAATTAGGTGAGTACAATTAGGTGAGTACACACACATGGCGCAGGGAGAGTGACCCAGTGGCGGCCAGTGAAGAGGCGGGGCCAGGAGCTTTGACTCGACCCATGCAACCACAACTAGGTGAGTACAACTAGGTGAGTACACACACACAAACACACACACACACAAATATCTATCCCATCATCAATCCTCCTCAACTCTTGTTTTCCAATCTTCCACATTCTTCAACTTTTACAACACTCCTCTCTCTCTCTCTCTCTCTCTCTCTCTCTCTCTCTCTCTCTCTCTCTCTCTCTCTCTCTCTCTCTCTCTCTTCTCTCTCTCTCTCTGTCTTCCCCTCACACACATCACGTTCCCTACTAGAGAATTTAAACCTGTGTTGTGTCTCAAGAAATATCAACGCTACCACTAAACGCGTCATTAATATACTGGGGAAAAGTGGTGGTGGAAGAGAGGAAGACAGTGTGAAAGATGAACTGGAGAAGGAAAAGAAATGATGTAAAAGAGAAATGGGTGATGATATCTATAAGAAGTGAGTAGTTAAAGTGAGAGGAAAATGACAGTAAGAAGAAAGAGATGAAGGAAATCATTCAGAGAAGCTGAAGAGGGCTAATAGAAAAATAAGAACAGGTGGACGAGAAGAATTTTAAGGGAGGTAGAATGAAACAAGAGGAGGAATACGAATGGGATAAAAGGGGAATAAAGGGAAAGAGGAAGGAGGGGAGGAAGGAGGGAAGGAAGAAGGAAGGTGAAGAAGAAAGAGGAAAAGGAAAGGGGAAGTGGAGGGGAGGAGAGGGAAAGAGGAAAGAGAGGGAAAGATAAAGGGGAAGGAAGAGAGAGAGAGAGAGAGAGAAAGTGGTAGGTAGGGGATGTGGTGAAGCTGGAGGAAGGAAAACATGAGAACATTTGCTCACTATCCCACCAGGTGTTATCTTCAACGATCCCGTTATCTTAATCTCCGGCTCAAGACAGGTAATACTCTTGTGCTCTCAGTCTCACCGCGCACCCAAAAACCAGAGAGACTACGATTAACGCTGAGATCATTCCTCAAAGCACACCCGAGGCGACAGTTTGCGACATCAACTCACTTTGATCTCACTCTATCTACAACAAAGTAATGGCCGCATTTATAAACAATACTTCCAGACGCTTCATTAACGAAAGATTCCTCTCCGTAGCACAGCGATAATGACAGTAGTTTTTTAGGCACTACTGTGAAAACCTTGACTTCTACATTTTTTTTAAATCTAAGTGATGCACTAAATTTGAGTGAGGCATTCACAGCAGTATCATATCCCCCTCCCCCCCTCTCTCTCTCTTTTCTTCCTCATTCCCTATTTTAACTTCTCCATCCCCATCTATTACCCTTTCATCACCCTTCATCATTCTTTTTCTCCAATACTTATTTTTTACTCTTTCGTGGAGGGTATATAATACCAACAATTTGATGAACAAGACATGTGCAACACTTGGGCATCTATTCCCAAAACGTTTCGCCCGCGCAACAGGCTTCTTCGGTCGAAGTCAGGTGAATATAAGACTGTCTTCCGTGTTATATTCGCCTGTGTTCGACTGAAGAAGCCTGGTGAACTGGTTAAACGTCTCAGCAATAGTTACCCACGTGTTGCACACGTGTCTTATTCATCAATGATCGCGGCTAGAATGAAAATACTGAAATGGTGTTTCTAGGTAAATCATACAGCATGAAAAAAAAACTTTAAGAACTGCATTTCCCACTAAACGTCTCCTTCCTGCACTGAAGTGCCAACAAGCATTAAGGCTCCCTCGTGTATCCCAGAAGCGACCGTCCAATCTGGTCACCTCCTGCAACCAATGGCCAGCATCGCAGGTGCTCCCAGAATCACTTAGCTCACGGCAGCGAAAATGCGTTTACTTTTATGTCTAAGTGTCTACATAAACAAATTAATGAGGACAAGGCATATATGACATGTTCAAACCTCGCGACGATCTTCATGAGAAGTTAGTTCTTACATCACTGGTTCAGAGTGACGATCTTCATGAGAAGTTAGTTCTTACATCACAGGAAGAAACCCCGCGACGCTCGTTACCGGAAGTCTCGCCTGAAGTCTGCCTCACACCACAATCAAGATAATTTACCAGAGGAAAAACTCCGGTAATGAGAAAAGTGATGATCCTTCATTATGAGTAAATCTCGGCCCTTACGTCACAATTCTCACGAACCACGGCGTGGCATTAATATCTATTTGCATAATTATTGAATTATTTTACACTCATACACTAATTCACCACGTGAAAGGAAAGGCAGCCGGAGTATTACAGTGACGAGAGAAAATGAGCTTTCTAATGGCAAGGGCCTGTCCATCACACTGTCACTCACACGCTGCTTTCATTTATCCCCTTAAATTAGTTTACTCTCTCCTGATAACAACTTCTCGAAACACACACACACACACTTATACTCATACGCACGCACGCACGCACGCACGCACGCACGCACGCACGCACGACACACACACACACACACACACACACACACACACACACGCGTTCAAGACACTGTATACCGTGTACGTCAGGCCCATACTAGAATATGCAGCACCAGTCTGGAACCCACACCTGGTCAAGCACGTAAAGAAACTAGAGAAAGTGCAAAGGTTTGCGACAAGGTTAGTTCCACAACTCAGGGGTCTGTCTTATGAAGAAAGGTTGAGGGAAATAGGACTAACAACACTGGAGGAAAGAAGGGTCAGAGGAGACATGATAACGACATACAAAATACTGCGGGGAATTGACAAGGTAGACAGTGACAGGATGTTCCAGAGAGGGAACACAGAAACAAGGGGACACAACTGGAAGCTGAAGACTCAGATGAGTCAAAGGGATGTTAGGAAGCATTTCTTCAGCCACAGAGTAGTCAGGAAGTGGAATAGTCTAGAGAAAGATATAGTGGAGGCAGGAACCATACATAGTTTTAAGACAAGGTATGATAAAGCTCATGGAGCAGGGAGAGCAGAGACCCAGTAGCAGACAGCGAAGAGGCGGGGCCAGGAGCTGAGTCTCGACCCCTGCAACCACAATTAGGTGAGTACGCGCGTGCAGATGATGTGAAGTTAATGAGAAGAATTAAATCAGTCGAGGATCAGGCAGGACTACAAAGAGACCTGGACAGGCTACAAGCCTGGTCCAGTAACTGGCTCCTTGAACTTAACCCTGCCAAATGTAAAGTCATGAAGATCGGGGAAGGGCAAAGAAGACCGCAGACAGAGTATAATCTAGGTGGCCAAAGACTGCAAACCTCACTCAAGGAAAAAGATCTTGGGATGAGTATAATACCGAGCATATCTCCTGAGGCACACATCAATCAGATAACTGCTGCAGCATACGGGCGGCTGGCAAACCTAAGAATAGCGTTCCAATACCTCACTAAGGAATCGTTCAAGACTCTGTACACCATATACGTCAGGCCCATACTTGGAACCCACACCTGGTCAAGGACGTCAAGAAATTAGAGAAAGTGCAAAGGTTTGCAACAAAACTAGTCCCAGAACTAAGGGGATTGTCCTACGAAGAAAGGTTAAGGGAAATCGGCCTGACGACACTAGAGGACAGGAGGGTTAGGGGAGACATGATAACGACATATAAAATACTGCGAGGAATAGATAAGGTGGACAGAGACAAGATGTTCCAGAGAGGGGACACAGAAACAAGGGGTCACAATTGGAAGTTGAAGACTCCTATGAGTCAAAGGGATGTTAGGAAGTATTTCTTCAGTCATAGAGTTGTCAGGAAGTGGAATAGCCTAGAAAGTGACGTAGTGGAGGCAGGAACCATACATAGTTTTAAGACGAGGTTTGATAAAGCTCATGGAGCAGGGAGAGAGAGGACCTAGTAGCAATCAGTGAAGAGGCGGGGCCAGGAGCTATGACTCGACCCCTGCAACCACAAATAGGTGAGTACACACACACACACACACACACACACACACACACACACACACTTATACGCATAATTTACATAAAAAAAACCCAGAAAAATGTACTCACCCAGCAGACGTTCCTGCGTCACGCCGTAGCCAAACTTCCTGACTTACCTGAAAAGGAAACAAAAAATTATAGAACCTTCGAGGAAAATGATTTTGGATGAAAGAAAATTGGAAAAGAGATAAAAGAGTATAGTAAAAGAGATAAAAGAGTATAATAAAAGAGATAGGATAAGTGGAGAAAAAAAGAACGACGAAAGAGAGGTAGAGGCAAAGAAAGAGGTGAACTGGAAAAGAGGAAGATAAGAAAAATAATATTTATTCCGTCCATTTAACATTCAAACATCAACATATTATTGGTGGACTGTCCGAGGCAACTATCTGTATGCTCTTTTAATGTTTCACCGTAAATACTACTACATGATAAGTAGAGTGTTGGAACCTCTTATATGTTTGTCTCACTTATCAATCTCCTTTCTCATACACAATTATATTTTAACTTACATATCATTGTGCATGGGCCACTAGTCATTCTTCTCCTCCTCCTATTTTCCAAAACCTAGTTCAGTAATTATCTATACTTCCCTAATCTTCCTTCACCCCCTCTTTACCATGTTCTATTGACACAAATCCTTAGAATAATAATTTCTTGACTTTCGTCTTTATACATGTTCAAACATACACATACATATACACACATGCACTAATAACTAACAACACTAGAAGCATCAGGATTGACATGATCACGACATATAAAATACTCGGAGGATTAGAGTGGATGGGGACAGGTTGCCTGAGACTGAACCATGGGTGTCACCGGGAATACATTAGATATAGAGGTAGTGGGATAAACACTATTCACAGCTTCAGGAGTAGATATGATCGGGCCCTGGCGGTCAGAAATAAGTGAAATCGACCAATAAAAGCTGAGAGGCGGGGTCAGGAGTCAGATCTCAACTCCTGCAAACACAAACAATTAAGTACACTCGTACACACATACAAACCATGTAGGTAACTGCACATACACTTTATCTGTCTCATCCATCTGGTGAACACCTGATATTATTCATTTAAATAAACTATGGGATTTTTACAGTGGCTTTATATGCCTCGTCTAAATAATAAAAAAACAAGTACTTTCAGTGTCTAACAAGGAAAGTTAAAACAAGCTAATACAGAAAGTTAACAAAACAAAGTAAGAAAGAAAGTTAACAAGAGTCAGAAGTGACACCAAACTCACTACAACTTAAATTACGTTACACAGACTTTACAAGTAAGGTTTAACTAAATCAGAAAATGCAGAAAGGTGTCATAAATTAACTGAAACAAACACTATTTCAAAATCAATTAAACGCAATGATCAAACAATGCAAATTATAACTTAATGAAACGCAACGAAGAAAAATAAAAAAAATCGTATTTTGAGTGATATCCTGTTCCCTAATATGAGTGACAAAAAAAATATCATTAATTCGGTCGTTCAAGCAATAATTAATTTATTCATTTATTCTTTTCTTTATTCATTTATTCATTCTGAACTTGCTCTCGAACAGTTTATTTATTTTTCTTCAGTATCGGTATAAGATATGTTGGTTGGTTGGTTTATGTGGTTTAAAGCCTATCGACTACACCAGAATTAAGGTAAACTCTTATATATACGATGAAAAAACTATACCCTTTAAGGTAAATATCCTAAGATATGTAATTATTCTTCAGTAAGAGATATGTATTTTTTCTTACATACCAACATAAGATACGAATTTTATTGATGATTGAGACATTTGTGTAGCATTTGGAATCTATATTGTGGAAACGTTTCGGCAGCCAGTGACTTCCTCAGTCCAATACAGAGAAGAATGGTGGAAGTTCAGGAGTTTGAGGATATCAGTCCCTCAGCCTGGAGTCAATGTGATCAGTCCATCAATCTTGATAGAAGTACAGCGGAGGAACTTATAGTGTAGCCAGGTGAGGTGAAGCAGTTGTAGGCGGTGTCACCTTGGTCAAATCCACATGTGTAAGTAGGTCATGACTATTATAGGTCAGGCAAGTGTAGAATTCCATGTATCAAGATTCAAAGATGTTGCTGTGTCTGACAGGAAATGTTTTTTTTTTCTTACTTTCAGCACAGTAAGACAAACTTTCAGCTCCTCACAACCTCGAAAACCCGATTGTCTTTCACAGACGTGAACTACATTGACGTTTTCTCATATCTCACGAATTTACCAGGCCGAACAAGGCGAAGAAAATGAAGGAGGTGGGAGTGTAATCTTGAAGAATGACGATGATGTGTCGTGGTGTGAGACAATTACTGGGACCTGGGCCAGGTGTCCCCATGGGATCCCGACACAGTGCTATGAATTCCCAACACAATCCCGATGAGAGCTAGACATGGTCCTCTCGGTGGATCCAGACGGGTTCCCAACGGGTCTCCCAATTTCAAATTAAAGTCGTCTTACTCTTTTGCTAGATTTCTTATTTTAATCTCTCTCATACTATTTCTGTCTCAGTCTTTCACATTTCTGTATTCATTCATACATACTTTTTCTTCCTCATATATCAACATTCGTCTCTGTCACTACCTCATTCCGTATCTCCCAAAAGAGAATACCTGGAGTATACCTGGAGAGAGTTCCAGGGGTCAACGCCCCTGCGGCCCGGTCTGTGACCAGGCCTCATGTTGGATCTGAGCCTGATCAACCAGGCTGTTACTGCTGGCCGCACTCAGTACCGACTTTAGGTGCCTGTCCAGTGCCTGCTTGAAGACAGCCAGGGGTTTGTTGGTAATCCCCCTGATGTATGCTGGGAGGCAGTTGAACAGCCCCTGACACTTATTGTGTTGTCTCTCAACGTGCTAGTGGCACCCCTGCTTTTCATTGGGGGGATGTTACATCACCTGCCGAGTCTTTTGCTTCCGTAGGGAGTGACTCTCGTGTGCAAGTTTGGTATTAATCCCTCGAGAATTTTCCAAGTGTATATAATAATGTATCTCTCCCGCCTGCGTTCTAGGGAGTACAGGTTTAAGAACTTCAAGCGTTCCCAGTAAATGAGGTCGTTTATCGCAGTTATGCGTGCCGTTAAGGGTCTCTGCACATTTTCTAGGTCAGCAATTTCACCCGCCTTGAAAGGTGCAGTTAGTGTGCAGCAATATTCCAGCCTAGATAGAACAAGCTACCTGAAAAGTGTCAACATGGGCTTGGCATCCCTGGTTTTGAAGGCATTATTTTTTTTGCATTCTAAAGTTTTCCTATGATACCGTGATAATGTCTCTTCAGTTTGGCTTCAAACCTAAGCTGGCGTAGTTTACTTAGAAAAAAGTTAGTACTGTTATTGATTTGTGTAACTGCAAATTTACCAACTTTATTGAACAAATTGTGATCTTGGTTTCCAAGTGTTAATTTCGAAATGCATCTTCAGATCAGATTTAAAATTTATAGCCGGCTTATCCTACATGAAGGATGGTTCAGTCTTACTGTACTGTGTAGGATCTAATTTATTAAATGTATAAAAAATACATGTTGCATTATTTTGCAAGCAATAAGTTTAGAATGTTTCTTCCAAACGGTTTCAAACTCGCAATGCTGACGTGTCTAATCCAAAGGCAGGGTCAGACTAGCCTTGAGTTGTGACCATACAAGTGTGAGTTTTATAATATAATTTAAAACGTGTATTATAGATCATCATGCGATAACTGGAGCATATCTCTTCTGCTCACTTCAAACTGTCACTACTAGTGTATCTTACCTGAAGAAAGGCTAACATTTTTATCGGGCTTTGTTGGTACCAATTTGCCAATTTTATTAAAATTGTGACGTATCAAACTTAAACCAACAGAGTACTAAGAAATTTAAATATCAAGCTGAAAAATTAAACTTAACGTCTTACACGCCAAAGTAAATTCGTAACAGTAATCATATTTCAAACATTTAAATATACTATTTATTACAACGCTACGCTCACTAGCATCCACTGGTATAGAAGAAAAACTAGTGTTAGTTTCTGCTGTCAGACCGATAACTGTGTATTACCCTAAACCCGCCGTGACTTAATTAGTAACTGCCTTCACTGTCCACGATTTAATCACTGCACTGGTTCACCACTCTCCATATAACATTCCATCGTTCTTCAGTATTCATGCTTAAATAAGACTGTTCTTACATTAATAAGATCATAAAATATAATAATAGGGTAACTGGGGATCCAGACGATGATGGTTAGAAAAAGTCGGAAATCTACCGTTTAAGAAGAATTAATATTTACATAATCAAAATCTTATATATAAAGAAATTAAGCAATATTACTGCAGAAAAGGAGAATGCCAAGGGACAAATTTTAGTTTCTGCTGGTACTCATACTAAATCTCCCAGTTTCTGTTGGTCTTGAGAGCTTCTCTCTCTCTCTCTCTCTCTCTCTCTCTCTCTCTCTCTCTCTCTCTCTCTCTCTCTCTCTCTCTCTCTCTCTCTCTCTCTCTCTCTCTCTCTCTCTCTCTCTCTCTCTCTCTCTCTCTCTCTCTCTCTCTCTCTCTGGAGCTTAGACCTCAACCACCATTAAGAGAAGAAGACCCATAATGTATTTGAGGACCTTCTCACCTCTTTCCAACATCCAACCCTCAACCTATGAAAGGCTGTTCCATCCCAGCTAAAAGTATTTAATCAGAATGTAGCCTGGATACTCTACATGGGAGTACCAAACAAATAAACGCTGATGTCCAGTTCTACCTAGTTTTAGAATAATCAATCTCATATTTTTAGTATAACTGGGAATCTTGGAAGTTTTGATATCCAGCTTTTGGGTCTCTTGGGCGAGTTGAATTATTATATCTCCTAGCTCTTCATTCTCCAAGTTTTGGAGACATATCTGCCAGGTACAGGCTGAGGTTATGGATCGCACAGCGACCCGAGACACATGCTATTTTATATTTGGTAGAATATCAGTCTTTCTGTCGCTCACAAATATACGACTATAGCACTTGTTAAAGGCAAATACACACTCTACACAAAATACAAAATGGGAAACGAGCACAGGCATCTAGACTTATACAAAAAACTTTAAAGCCAAAATATTCATTCCATCCCTCACCAACATCGCCAGCTGAACGCAATACGTGCTTGCTGTTGCTTCCCAAATTATCCAAGAAAGAGAGGGGGAACCACAACACAGTATTTACTGTATAGATTTCCGATGGCTACCTCTCGTTTTCACTGCTTGTTTGCTTGCTTGAGACTTACTCCACCCCTGCCCATGTTTTCCTGACCTTGCCTAAACCTCTGCTTGCCCTTTGATCAAAGACTTTGCATTTCTCCACTGAGATAATGGTTCTTGCTGATTACATGGCTCACTATTGGCTTATTCCACGAATCTTACTTTACGAGTCTTATTCTTTATCTTCCTACCCACATATTTTAACTTGTTACCCAAATAACCCGCACATAGGAAAGAGAAAGGCTTACGACGACGTTTCGGTCCAACTTGGACCATTTACAAAGTCACACTAACACAAAAGAGTGAGGGAGCCAGTATATACAGGCGAGGGGGGACAGGGACGGGACCAAGAGAGGAAGAAAAAGTAGTGGTAGTGGTAAGGCTGCTAGTGGAAGTAGTAGTAGTAGTAGTAGTAGTAGTAGTAGTAGCGGGTTATTTGTGTATTGTTCCAGCCACGGTATTGTTCCATTTTGCTTCTTATCTTACTCTCCTTACCTCATTTTCCTCCCCGCATATTTTACTTTCCTCTCAATACCTCTCACCTAATTATTGACTTTCCTATCCACAATTTCCCCAACGACCTTCCAACCCTTCCAACCTACGCCTCTCCCCAACGACTTACTATCCATGACTCCTCCAACGACCTTATTATCTATACCTCTTACCCAACGATCTTACTCTACACGCCTCTCATCTACAACGACCTTCCTAGCCATGCCTTCCCAACGATGCCCGACCTTTCACGCCCATTTAGTTAGCCCCGTAATCTTGGTCGAAATGTTCTGCGTAACAAGGGGCTTTCCACGTCCTGTAATAAATGTCATCTAATTTTGTAAAAACTATGTCACATATGGAAATGAAGTATTATTATTATTATTACTATTATTATTTTATAAAAACTATGTAACATAAATAAAGTATTATTATTATTAATATTATAATTATTATTATTATTATTATTTGTTAAAACTACGTAACATATGGAAATAATTATTATTATTATTATTTTGTAGAAAATGTGTAACATATGGAAATAAAGTATTATTATTATTATTACTGACTGCCATTTTTTCAACGTATGTCTCATTATCTATCTATTTTTAACCTTTGTTTCCTTCCAATCCTATATCTTTACCCTCGCCTCTTTCCCCAACAATTTACCTGCTTTTATCAATTTCTTAGTTCATATCAAATTCTAAGAACATGTCTCAACCTAATTCCCCATTCTCCTCCTAATTCTAACTCGCTCCACATCCCCTTCCAGGTGTGTTTATCAGCCTCACCTTCCCAGCTCCTCTTTCTCCTCGGTTTCTCATTTACGAATATTCCACACGCTAGACACCACGTCACCGTGTAAATCAAGCCAAAGTGTCACTTTGGGATATATTTCGCCGTGGTGCTTCTCCTGTCCGCCACGCACGATGGCTGGTCCAGCCTCTGGCCTCCACGTACTATGTCTGGTCCAACGTCTGCCTCCTACGTACGATGTCTGGTCCAGCATCTGCATCCCTTTCTTCCCCACGTACCACTTCTGCGTTACCCTCACGTACGATGTCTGCTCTAGTGTCTGCGTCCCCTTCCCCACCACACGACGTCAAGCCTGAGTCAAACATCTCTACATAAGATGATGAGGCTGTCACCTGTTATGCAGATGATATTTGCATCTTTGCCAACACCTCCAACAGACTATAAACTCTCCTCGTCGCCTTCACATCTAGATCCATTGACTGTGGTCTCGTCATATCCATGGGAAAAACCAAAATCCATTATCCAAATGTCTGCATGAATATACTGTTATTCTTTCAAATCAGTCACGCTGACAGTGAGTTCTCTGAACAATATAAATAATTACGAGTATAAATAAATTAAGATATTGTGGTTAAGTTACACGGGAAACTTGAAGCGGAACTTAATCCTCCTCAAACTTATGTAGGAAGGAACTTTGGCATCAACGTTAGAGATGTTCATTAGATCTATCATTGATTTCCCCTGCCTTATACCTTAACTTTTAACGTAATGTGCTTAATAAACTTGAAGTAATCCAGAATAGTGTAATGAGGATAATTCATAAGTGTTCCAATGTGCACTAGAATTATAAACATGAGGGAAGAAGTTAAACTTCCTACTATATATGAAAGGGCTGTACAGTTAAACAGCATTTTCTGTGTTAAGATCATGGAAGACCCGACGTCGCCAGCACAGCTCAGGAATGTGCTCTTTCAAAACTATAACATGCCAAACATTATCAACAATATTATATATTAATGACATACAAAACCGACAAGTAGACGAATAAGACACATGTGTAACACTTGGGTTTCTTTCTTATGGAGACCCTTCGAAAAATTAGTGGCTTTATCGATCCAGTGTGGAGACTAATATTGAAGACAGTGGATAATGTGAAGAAATAGTTCGAATTAATCAGTCCTTCAGTCTTGAAGTGAGGTGTTCAATCCATCAATCTTGATTTAAACAATTCCTTTCAAAACTGAGGGATTAATCATCTCAAACTACGTCTTCACGCCTTTCACGGTCTCCAGTATTATTCTCTGTGCTGCAATGGTAAAGCCATTTGTTGGCGAACCGTCTCTACAATAAAGATATCCAAGTGTTGTATGTACATGTGTCTTATTCAAGTATCAATATATCACCTCATAGCTTATACACCAACTGGCTGAAGGCAAATACGGTTAATCTAATCAACTTTAATACATCTATGAAATACAAAATAGACTTGTCAACGGCACTCCTCCCTACACACTACCCAGTGCACGGATACATACACGCCTCCTCTTTAAGACAACTGCAAGAAATTATTGCCTCACATGTAGTTACCCTGCTGCCTAGTGAGCACCATGCTTGCATTGATTGTTCACTTCAGCTGTACTGAAGCAGGCTGCAAAATATACTCGTACGAAGTGTATAAAGACTAGTAGCAGCATACTGAATAACTGGCTCAGTTCAACACTAACAGAGCTAGCTGCACTGAACCAACATCATTAAAAACACAGGACCAGAGGTAATCTTCAGTGACTCCAGGTCACTTTTGAGTCCTATCTACAAAACAGACTCCAAGAACATATTAATATACAGTAAAATAACCTAAAGATGCTCAAGATACCTTCCCCACATAGGAATCAACTATTAATATGAAACTGATGAAGACGCTAGATCAACTTATGTCAGTTGGAGTTAGCACTCGCAATCATTCTAGACATTGTTAAAAATCATCCTGTTGAAAGATATCAGCTCAGGAAGACGAGAAAACATAGACACTCAAGAGACCTGAGAGCACTAGTATCAGGCACTGCCATCAGATAGACATATGATTAGGCAGCATAAAACGTCCACAAGACTGTGGTAAAATGACTGCCAGAATCAGGCTGAGGTACAGCCACCTGTCGCAGATGCAATCTCTGTAGGCTCTGTGAAAAAAAGGAGGCCTACGATCTTTACCGCAGTTGAGTCGCCAGTGGTCAGTGACTTAGTGTGGATTAATGGGGTACTCGGAACTGTGTAAATACTTCCTCTACTCTGGGTGCTTGAGGATATCCTCATTACCCACCTGAATTTGCCAGCACTAGTTAGCAACCCGCTATAGCGCCACAGTTGTATGCGAATGTATACTGTACAAATTTTAAGTAAATATGCGAACTTATATATGTACACTATATGTATGTGTACTCACCTAGTTGTGGTTGCAGGGGTCGATTCACAGCTCCTGATCCCGTGTGTGTATGTGTGTGTGTGTCTGTGTGTGTGTGTACTCACCTAGTTGTGGTTGCACGGGTCGATTCATAACTCCTGGCACCGCCTCTTCACTGATCGCTACTAGGTCCTCTCTCTCCCTGCTCCACGAGCTTTATCATACCTCGTCTTAAAACTATGTATGGTTCCTGCCTCCACTACGTCACTTGCCAATCTATTCCACTCCCTGACAGCTCTATGACGCACGTGCGCACGTACGTGCGTGCGCGCGCGTGTATGTGTGTGTGTGTGTGTGTGTGTTTCTTAGTTACTAGGTGTCAAAGGCACTTGTCGATAGACATTTGGCCTATTGTATTGGTTACCAGTTGTCAAAGGCATTTGTCGATAGTGTGTGTGAGTGAGGGAAAAAGAGAGAGAGAGAAAGTATCCCTCACAATCATGAGGTAGAGAGTGTTAATTTTGGTATTTGTAAGCAAATATGTATAGTAATATCATTATTTTAAAACTATCGGCCGTGTTTTAACCGATACCGCGTACCGATACCACAAAAAATAGCCGATACCAATACTTTGGCACATTCCTAAAAATAAAAGGGAAGCTATGTCATTATTTACCTAAATTTCTATATATATACAAAAAACTTGACACTGTGCTATATTACGTATTTGCATCTATAATAAGTGTATTAATTTTCATGAAGTGGCCCGCCTGCCAAAATATCTGCCTTTACCTGGGATAAGCCAACCTGAGAGATAGTAATTGCAAAATAGTTATAGTAACTGCAGTCCTTATGGAAGGAAACCTTTGAAGTTGCCATGGGAGGTAGCCTAATGCAATATGATGATGCGACTCACACCCAGTAAGCTACTCAGCCACAAAAATCAAAGGCTTGAAATTGAATTTAATCACAGATAAAGAATCATTAGCAGTTGTGGAGTGAATCAGATATGTTGAACCATGTAGCTTCCAACGTAACGTCAGTAGCTGATGAACCCTTACTCGCATACTTGACGATATCCTCAATGCCCTAAGAAGTCTCCCAGATTAGGCTGACATATTTCAACACTGTATGAAATCCATCTTGTGATGGAATACGAAAAGGAAATACAAGACAGTTTTTGTTTCCACTATACAACTATTATGCTGAATAAGACAGCAGCATATTGCTGATGTATCAAGTTTTGCTAAATATGACTGGTCTTACAATGAGGGTAGTGGTGGTCGTACCAAGTAGGATGATTGCTGCTTGTCCTTGTCAGCAGCTCCGGTATCAACCCTCTTGTGCTGTGCTCACGTGAGATAACAGGTTGGCTGCTGGTACTGTGACTCTCACACGTGTGTGTATTTGGCAGCCTACTACCGTCTCTTGTGGCCTCGGTGCGGACTGGAAGCAATGTCGAAAATATATACTACTTTTGTAATGATGGTCTGTTAGGCTATGCGTAGCATTTTAGTTCTTATCATCTGTATTCAGCATTTGTTGTTGTATTAACTTCTCTGTTGTGTCTACTATCTACAGTCCTTTCTGTCTGCTGTTTATCTTTAAATGCTTTTTACATTCTGTGTCTTGGAATACATGAATAATTGTATATTAGTGGTATACAACTCTGACAAAATGATGAATTAGAAACATCTGCAACATCTGGGTATCTTTATTTTGTGTATGTTTCGCTAACCACCGGCTTTATCAATGTAATACAAGGACATAAACGAACGATTGTAAGGACTGATTACCTCCTCTTCTACAGTCTATCGTTTATGTCCGTATATTGTATTGATAAAGCCGCTGGTTGGCGAAAGGTCTACAAAATAAACATACCCAGATGATGAACAAGTGTCTAATTCATCACTTATTCATATATAATTATCAATACGGAGACAATACACTACGTAGCTGAAGATTAGCTGTCCTGTTGGAAGGTGGAATGCAAATACATTAATGAAAAAGAGTAAATAAAATGTCCCCTGGGGTAAAAATTTCACGGTGAGGTTCCATAAACATTAGTCTATGTCCTGATACTATTTCTACTTTAAGTAAATGTCTTAAAGGGAATAAAAAGCTGCCTGAACATGCTTGTAGATGATGTAAAAATCCTAAGCAAAATAAGTAATACAATTTCTAAATGCTTACTAGAAGACTCAGATAAATTGAGGAAATGAAGTGACAGATAATGGAATCTAATGTAGATAACTAAAAGGTAATGGAAATGGGAGAAAACAATGAGAGGTCACGTGAAGAATATAGATTTTGTGATAAAATACTGAAGGCGTCAGACCGAGATGGGAATCTTAGTTGTAATTATATACAAAACATTGCCACCGGAAGATCACAAATGAAATCTTGAGAAACTCTTGGTTACAGTGACGAACTTCAACATAGTCTTTACATATATGGATGAGGATATGCAAAAAAAAAAAATCTGTTTGTCTTGTATATTAGGCCAAGACTGGAATATGCAGCTGTGTGGTCCCCCCCCCCAAAAAAAATAATAATAAAAATTAAATAGAAGTCCGAATATATGATAAAGATGGCTCACAAAATTATTTTGTAAAGTTACGAAGAATGAGAGAAAACATAAAACTGTTCTGGTAGGCTGATAGGATAAAAGGAAACTTGATCATTTTTATAAGACAATAAAAGTAAACGATTAGATGAATATTTCATCGGTTCAGAAAAAAAGGGGAAACAATGCTCGACAATTTTAAATCTTAAAATGTGGTGGAACAATAATTCTTTGAATAATTTCTTCACAGAAGAATGAAACAAAACTCGAATGAAACTCATGATGAAGAATTTTGTACTAAAACCTCTGGAAATTAACATCTTTAATAAGAAATCACTCACTGAAGACGGGACACCACGACCATAACTCTTATTTCTGTAACTACAAATATTTAATTACAAGAAGATTTCATGTATTCTTGAACGTAAATGTGTAAACGAGGCGTCGTGATGACTCGAATTTGGTTTACTTAAGTGTCATTCTTACCACTGCACAACAATGTCATAGGAGTACATGTGTGGAAATGACACAAGAAAAAGGTAATCACAGGCACACACACACATACAGGTAGAGTGTACCTAGTAGCGACCAGCAAAGCGGCGTGGCCAGGAGCTGTGACTCGACCCCTTCAACCACATACAGATGAGTATACACATTCATGATTTCTTACCATAATAGTACAAATAAGATTTCCATAAAACGTTTGTGTGCTACATTCACCTATAACTTTTGTTAAAAACTGGTATATTTTAGACAGGTTTGTAAATAATACATAAACAAACTTGGAATGAATAACACTAACTTTTTATAAACTTACAATAATAAACGTAGAAACGGAAATTATCTACATTGGTAACTTGGAGAAGAAGAGGAGATAGATTAATTATATAAAAATAAACTAGAATTCCAACCCCATCTACTTCTCATGTACTAAATAATAAGACTTGGAAAAAAAAGACAAATGCAGTAAAATACTATCCTTTTATTGTTACCCTGTTGGGTAACATCTTATAATGAAAATAAAAGAAAGATTTCCAATAAATTTTGAAACATATATATATTAGTATTACTATTATTTTTTTTTTTTTTTCAACAAGTCGGCCGTCTCCCACCGAGGCAGGGTGACCCAAAAAGAAAGAAAATCCCCAAAAAGAAAAAACTTTTATCATCATTCAACACTTTCACCACACTCATACATAATCACTGTCTTTGCAGAGGAGCTCAGATACTACAGCTGAGAAAAGTCCCTCCCAGCTGTCACTATCTCAGACCCCTCCTTTAAAGTGCAGGCATTGTACTTCCCATTTCCAGGACTCAAGTCCAACTAAATCAATTAACTGGTTTCCCTGAATCCCTTCACACAATGTTACCCTGCTCACACTCCAACAGATCGTCATGTCCCAAAAACCATTCGTCTCCATTCACTCCTATCTAACACGCTCACACATGCTTGCTGGAAGTCCAAGCCCCTCGCCCACAAAACCTCCTTTACCCCTTCCCTCCAACCTTTTCTAGGACGACCCCTACCCCGCCTTCCTTCCCTACAGATTTATACGCTCTCCAAGTCATTCTACTTTGATCCATTCTCTCTAAATGACCAAACCACCTCAACAACCCCTCTTCAGCCCTCTGACAAATACTTTTAGTAACTCCACACCTTCTCCTAATTTCCACATTCCGAATTTTCTGCATAATATTTACACCACACATTGCCCTTAGACAGGACATCTCCACTGCCTCCAGCCTCCTCCTCGCTGCAGCATTTGCAACCCATGCTTCACACCCATATAAGAGTGTTGGTACCACTATACTTTCGTACATTCCCTTCTTTGCCTCCATGGATAACGTTTTTGTCTCCACAGATACCTCAATGCACCAATCACCTTTTTCCTTCATCAATTCTATGGTTAACCTCATCCTTCATAAACCCATCTGCTGACACATCAACTCCCAAATATCTGAAAACATTTACTTCTTCCATAATCCCTCTCTCCAATGTGATATCCAATTTTTCTTTATTTAAATCGTTTGATACCCTCATCACCTTACTCTTATCTATGTTCACTTTTAACTTTCTACCTTTACACACTCTCCCAAACTCGTCCACTAACCTTTGCAACTTTTCTTTAGAATCTCCCATAAGCACAGTATCATCAGCAAAAAGTAACTGTGTCAACTCCCATTTTGCATTTAATTCTCCATAATTTAATCCCACCCCTCTCCCCAACACCCTAGCATTTACTTCTTTTACAACCCCATCTATAAATATATTAAACAACCATGGTGACATTACACAACCCTGTCTAAGACCTACTTTTACCGGGAAGTAATCTCCCTCTCTCCTACACACCCTAACCTGAGCCTCACTATCCTCATAAAAACTCTTTACAGCCTTCAGTAACTTACTACCTATTCCATACACTTGCAACATTTGCCACATTGCTCCCCTATCCACTCTATCATATGCCTTTTCTAAATCCATAAATGCAATAAAAACTTCTCTACCTTTATCTAAATACTGTTCACATATATGCTTCACTGTAAACACTTGATCTACACATCCCCTACCCACTCTAAAGCCTCCTTGCTCATCTGCAATCCTACTCTCTGTCTTACCTCTAATTCTTTCAATAATAACCCTGCCATACACTTTACCTGGTATACTCAGTAAACTTATTCCCCTATAATTTTACACTCTCTTTTATCCCCCTTCCCCTTAATAAAAAGGAACTATACATGCTCGCTGCCAATCCCTAGGTACCTTCCCCTCTTTCATACATTTATTAAACAAAAATACCAACCACTCCAGCACTATATCCCCCCCTGCTTTTAACATTTCTGTCATGATTCCGTCAATTCCAGCTGCTTTACCCCCTTTCATTCTACGTAATGCCTCACGCACCTCCCCCACACTCACATCCTGCTCTTCTTCACTCCTAAACGATGTTGTACCTCCCTGGCCAGTACTGAAAATTCAGGGGTCATACAGTGCCTGGGGAAGAGAAAGTAATCGGGACTAATTCCAAGGAAGGAAAGGGCAGCTCTAATTTCTGGGATCAAAAGCCCTTCACCGGCATCAAGGCACTCCCCCCCATTAAATGGAAAAAATGCCCCTTATAAATGAGGCAGACCAACAGACTAACATCACTAACGCATCACCGCAAGATCAACTTATTCTGAAGGACCTAACTAGATTTTTCTTCATCTAGTTTGCATTAAATTTGAATAATGCTTAAAGGTCTTCACATGATTATGCATATTTCTCTCAAGCAAAATTTAATATATTCTTAATTAACATCAGCTTTTCGTTTACACACGAAAATGCTCTCCAAGTAAACTTTAATTTGTATATACTTAAATTACACACACACACACACGCACACACGCGCGCACACACACACACACACACACGCATACACGCACACGCACACACGCGCGCACACACACACACACACGCATACACGCGCGCACACACACACACACATATACACACACACATATACACACACACACATATACACACACACACATATACACACACATATACACACACACACATATATACACACACACATATACACACACACACATATATACACACACACATATACACACACACACACTACACACACACACACATATATATATATATATATATATATATATATATATATATATATATATATATATATATATATATATATATATATATATATATATATATTATACGTATATATATAAATGATAAGCCGTAATGCACGACTGTCAACGAATAAACAAGAATAGACGGGGATTCGAACCATGGTCCATGTGAGTAGCGTTGTAACCATTCAGCCACGAGTGTTCTATTAGGATGAATTTACAACCAGCACGTTTGTAACTTGACTGTATTAGCAACCACCAACTGTGACGTTACTATCTCATCTCTAGGGAGGCTTGAGCCTCCCTAGACTAATATATTTCTTAAGAAGACTACCCTCATGAGATGACCCATAACTGAATGAATACTAGTCACCCGAAGTTGACATTCACAGTACTCAATCTGACTCCTAGGCCTCAAAGATGGGCGGTGGGATCAAGTTAAACTTCCAAACAAACTAGCCGCCAATGGTGCCTGCAGAGCGTTCCCTGTGTAGTGTACATCAAACTCCTAGCATTAAGTTTTCCTGAATGCCTCGAGTCACAATGCTGGGGTTCATAACACAAATTTCCTTAATGAAGCCAGGCACTGGGATATCTTAATCTGTTCTACAACCAAACCACATGCCCATAACAGCTACAAACAGTCGTACTGAGATAGCCAAGTACTGGAAAACAATGTCTCAACAATACTGGAGAATGTAAGGCAAAGACTGACATCGTATTCTGGGAAAGAGAGCTTCTCATTCTAGGATTTTCTGGTGACTGTCTCTGATTACTCTCTAGGCACACCCTTCAGCCCGCTGACCATTAGTGTGAGTGTTACACTTCGCTTTGCCACCCCTCTCCTTGCCGAACACAAGTGTATCTACGGCAGTGCATCGACAAACCTATTCGGGGCTTCTAATAGGGAAGTTTAACAGAAGGCACTGCTGTGTCCTGTCTGTGTCACTGGTTACCGTCTGTAACCCAAGTGTCCTTTCCCACAGGCACACTGGTTTTCACAGTAAATCTATCCTCACCCCCCTTAAAGCGAGTCTATGAACTCAATTTAAATCGCGTGCAATGGATTCGAGCCTGACTCATTTTGTGATCTGATTTTTTAAACTCAAAATAAAAACTTAAATATATTATTTATCTAAATATCAGAAACTATCACTGTTATTATAAGCAGAGAATCGAAGGGAAATAAATTAACTTTAAAGGATCAGAGTGTCGTTAGTGTTTCTCGGTGAAAACAAAGGAGCATCAAGACAAGGCTGCGTTGTCAGACCTGAAGGGAAGCTTTAATAGAGCTTGTCAGTAAAGAGAAAGATCTCACTGAAGCCAAATGATCCTCCAAGTCTCACGGCGATTTACCACGGTCGTTTGGCTGCACTCTGGTGTTCACTTAACCTTCTCTCCGTATATCTAGGGTCGTGTGCAAGCTAATGCCTAATTTAGAAAGACACGTGAGCAAACATTAGGATATATTAGAATACGTTTCGGTCCTTGGACCTTGATCACTTCTGATCAAGGTCCAAGGACCGAAACGTTTTCTAATAAATATGTCCTAGTGTTTGCTCACGTGTTTATCTAAACCAATTTGTTGGTATATGTTACCAAGGTTTATACCAAGCTACTGCCTAACATCGACTGTGCAATTTAATGTCTGCTGACAGCAAAATTCCAGTCACTGTAGACGAAACATATAATGCAATAATAACCACACTTTATTCCGGCCATTGTTCCTATACTGTACTGAGGTACTTTTGATTTACGTATAGTATACTGAAACTATTAGATATAACTCACTTTGTTTTTGTATGACAATCAAGGCAAAGAATTGCTGGAAGCTACTACCTTCTGCATTAAACTATAGTACATCAGATGTCTCATTATATCAAAGTTTTGCGTTGAGTAAACATCATCGAGAAGCCAAACTGGATTCTCGATACACGACGATACACGATAGTTCGAACATATTGCATAGCAATTCAATGAGCAGCATGGATTAAAAAAAACACATCTAATTTGTTAGTTGTGTGTGAGTTGTTAATTATCATTTCGTTTGTCACTACTGATGAGGTAGCTTAGATAAGCGATGGTTTGGGAAAAGCAGTACTTTTGGTCATCTGACTCGAGAGATCTATCCATGCAAACCCTCTATCCCTTTAAAGATTTGAGTCATAAAGATGACCAATTATTTGGTTAACTGACTCAAAACTTACTAGATTTTCAATTATGGTTAGAAAATATAAAATTTTTGAAAAAAGGGGAAAGTTAATGATGAAACGTTAAGATTTAATAGTGAAAAGGAATATAAAATATAAGAGGAGATTAATAAAGTATTTTGAGGAAATGTTAAAGATTAATAAACATAAAATTTGACAGTCGTAAAGAGCATTTAACCATGTTTAAACACAGTACCTTTTGGGAATAAAGGACATTGTCACCGATCACCACTGAAATATTTCATCATATGCCAAAATCTTTAAAATACATAATTTGTAAAAACAAAAAGGCAAAAAGAACCAAAAGACACAATAGCGTGACTAGAACAATACACAAATAACCCACACATAAGAGAAAGAAACTTACGACGACGTTTCGGTCGGACCGAAACATCGTTGTAAGTTTCTCTCTTATATGTGCGGGTTATTTGTGTATTGATGAGAGGCTTTGAGAATACTGTCTCAACCGTGGCTGTGACATGACAATGTTCCAGGATGGGCCGAAACGTCGTCATAATTTCCATATCCTAAGTGCGGATTTTTGATGAAGAGGCTAAGAGAAAGTTGACATGGAAAATTATTTGAATCTAGCAACAGGGACGACAGGAGGACACAATCTTGCATTGCCGAAATGCGTTAAGAACTTCAGGAAATATTTCCTTACAAACAGCATTGGGCGGAATGAGCTTATGAGGTGATCGTGTGAGTTGAATATTGTCTGATATGATTCATACTAATTATGAAAAAAAAGGACTGGACGCCAGAGGCATACCTTTATTCCTTTAATCACATATAGAAACTGAAGAATTAGACACATGTGCAACATCTGGGTAGCTATATTTGTAGACGTTTCTCCAACCAGTGTCTTTATCAACACAATACAAAGACATAATGTGAAGAATTATATACAGAAGATGATGTAATCAGTCCCTCAGCCTTGGAACTGAAGAGCACCGTGGTCTTGAAGGACTACTGTACTCCAAGTATGTCCTTCAATTTGTATTGATAAAGCCACTGGCTGGCGAAACGTCTACAATATACCCAGATGTTGCACATGTGTCTATCTCTTCATCTTGTCGGTAATGTATACCATTTATGTACAACATGTGGGAAACTATAAATAGGTAAATAAAGCAGAAGTAAATCACACGGAGAGATGGAGAAGCAAAGAAATGTGACCCGTCGTCGATAAGAATTAGAGACAGCATCTGGGGCGGGCGAGGGTGAGGGTGATTGTGTTAAAGCTGACTTCTTCACCTCACTCTAAACTCCCACTTTCTCCTCCTCTACCCTTCCTCTCCTTCCTCTCCTCCTCCTCTACCCCCTCCTATCCGAACTAAAAGGTCAATGACAAAGTAAGGAAAATAGAAAAGGAAGGCTGAAAAGGGGGTGAAGTGGGAGGAAAATCCGAAAGGGAGTAAAGATCGGGAAAAAATGAGAAAAGGAGAAGACATGAAATAAGAGGAGAAGGAAGAGGTAGGCTGGTGGAAAGATTTGCGAGTAGGGATAGTGCTTTGTGTGAGTAGGGTAAGGCTGTGTGTGGGGAGAGGATAGGCTGTGTTGTGAGGGTAGAAGGTGGATAGTGCTAGTTGTTGTGGGGTAGTGAAGTCTTGTGTTGTGAGGGAGTGGTGATAGTGCTTGTTGTTGTGAGGGTAGTGGTGATAGTGCTTGTTTTGTAGGGTAGTGGTGATAGTGCTTGTTTTTAGGTAGTGTGTGGGGGAAGGTATGGTGATATGCTTGTGATGTGAGGGTAGTGTGAAGTGCTTGTTGTTGTGAAGGTAGTGGTGATAGTGCTTGTTGTTGTGAGGGTAGTGGTGATAGTGCTTGTTGTTGAGGGTAGTGGTAATAGTGCTTGTTGTTGTGAGGGTAGTGGTAATAGTGCTTGTTGTGAGGGTAGTGGTGATAGTGCTTGTTGTTGTGAAGGTAGTGGTAATAGTGCTTGTTGTTGTGAGGGTAGTGGTGACAGTGCTTGTTGTTGTGAAGGTAGTGGTGATAGTGCTTGTTGTGAAGGTAGTGGTGATAGTGCTTGTTGTTGTGAGGGTAGTGGTGATAGTGCTTGTTGTTGTGAGGGTAGTGGTGATAGTGCTTGTTGTTGTGAGGGTAGTGGTGACAGTGCTTGTTGTTGTGAAGGTAGTGGTGATAGTGCTTGTTGTTGTGAGGGTAGTGGTGATAGTGCTTGTTGTTGTGAGGGTAGTGGTGATAGTGCTTGTTGTGAAGGTAGTGGTGATAGTGCTTGTTGTTGTGAGGGTAGTGGTGATAGTGCTTGTTGTTGTGAGGTAGTGGTGATAGTGCTTGTTGTTGTGAGGGTAGTGGTGATAGTGCTTGTTGTGAGGGTAGTGGTGATAGTGCTTGTTGTTGTGAGGGTAGTGGTGATAGTGCTAGTTGTTGTGAGGGTAGTGGTGATAGTGCTTGTTGTTGTGAAGGTAGTGGTGATAGTGCTTGTTGTTGTGAAGGTAGTGGTGATAGTGCTAGTTGTTGTGAGGGTAGTGGTGATAGTGCTTGTTGTTGTGAAGGTAGTGGTGATAGTGCTTGTTGTTGTTAGGGTAGTGGTGATAGTGCTTGTTGCTGTGAAGGTAGTGGTGATAGTGCTTGTTGTTGTGAGGGTAGTGGTGATAGTGCTTGTTGTTGTGAGAGTAATGGTGATAGTGCTTGTTGTTGTGAGGGTAGTGGTGATAGTGCTTGTTGCTGTGAAGGTAGTGGTGATAGTGCTTGTTGTTGTGAGGGTAGTCGTGATGATGCTTGTTGCTGTGAAGGTAGTGGTGATAATGCTTGTTGCTGTGAAGGTAGTGGTGATAGTGCTTGATGTAGATAAGGTATTGGTGATAGTGCTTGTTGTTGTAAAGGTAGTGGTGAAAATGCTTGCAACTCTGTGGTGGCCATCATAATTTCTTAAGACAGGATGACAACAATTAAATCTGTGGTGGATGTCGAATAACGTAATATTACTTTCATAAGTAGAAGTGGTCAAGCCGTAAGGGTTATAAAGCTCCTGCAGAATGAGAGGCAAACTTTTATTTAAGGTTTACGTATATGGCATGCAAATAATTTGTTTAAATGTCATAGGCACATAAAAAGCACATTAGGCAGATTTAACCAAGGACTGATCCAACGGAAGGGAGGGTAGTTTCAGTTCCTCACATCAAGAGCCCTTCGCAAACATCAAGGCTGATAAGGGCTCAGTAATTGTGAAGTAACGTCTGATTTCCAGCTGCTGAAAAAGTTACTGTTACGAGACTTCTGGACGCAACGGCTTGCTCTGCTGTGACGCACAGGAAGCGAACATATGAAAATCTTGGCAACGGGGAATAAAACAGAGGATATGGAAAGGAATATAAAATAGGGGAAAAACAGACGATGAAGGAAAGAGTATAGGTTGAGTGAAGAACAGAATAGAGGAAAGTCCAAGGATAGGGAAAGGACAGATGACTGAGAAAAGACAGAGGATGAAGGAAGGACAGAGGGAATAAGGGAAAACTTTTTTCCCGTTCATGGTTCGCTTGTTCCTCTTCTAATTTGACAGGGGACATATAATGCCAATCTAGCCGCAACGCGGCAAAAATATGGCGATTAAAAGTTTAATATGATTGTCACTCCCGTGTGTCGTTTAGAAAACGGATATGTTCCAGATCATTGATTTAGGCCATTACGGTGTCACGGAAAACGGCGCACGGGTGTAATGCTTTTTCGCCTACACAGTAGACGAAGAAGTCTCCTGTATAGGCGAAACGTTTCAACAACAAAGATGGTATAAACCTTGGTAACAGATACCGACAAATTGATTTCGAAAGATACGTGAGCAAACACATTTTCTAACAAAAATGTCCTAGTGTTTGCTCACGTTTCTTTCTAAAGCAACAATAAAGATACCCAACTGTTGCACACGCGTCTTAATCATCATGAACAGCAAATACAGGAGTACCTTGCAAAAGTTCCATGCTATGCAAAACCTTGCTGTTAACAACAGTTACAATGTATTAGTGTAATGCTTTCTAAACAGACATTTTCATTACAGTATTATTGGTGAAAAAAAAATAATGAAGCATCATATGTTTACTGTGAGTTCACCAGGAATATTAATTAATGCGCACTAAAAATTAAAAAGGATTAAAATAAAACGATAAAATAGTGTTTTTTTTATTGTTTATAATTGAAGACAGGTGTTTTGCACCTGTATCCTTCTACCTAACTTAGAATACGTTGCTTCTTCAAGATTTAAGAACATAAGAAAGGAGTAACACTGCAGCAGGACTACTGGCTCATACTAGACAGGTGCTTCTGAAACTTAAACCCATTAACAAAAATATCTGCCCACCCCATTTTCAGTGCTAGCCAAGGAATAAGCTTTGATAACCCTGTTAACTCATGTGCAAGTCCCACTCAAATCCTACCCCTCTCACTCCTGTTAACCATTTACGTTCGTTAGGTTCACAAGCTTCGTTGCATTTCCCCTTCCCACTTATAACTGCGTACAAAAAAGTACTCATGTGGAATAAAAAAAAGTTTAACTGTTAAAAACTTTAATATTATAAACCGTGGTATAGGAAAACCCGCGCTGTCAGAACTGCGTTATACAAGGTATTACTGTATATGGTTCTTACACAGTATTCCTCCAGTGGGTGGATGGGTGGGAATGGTTGGTTTAGAGAAGGATCTGAGAAATACTCTGGAGATACAGACAAGATGTGGAAAAAGACATTTATGTACAGTTCAGGACATTTATTAGAGGAAACGTTTCTTCAGTCTATAGGACTGAAGAAACCACTCGTGGCGAAACGTTTCCTTTAATAAATGTCCTGAACTGTATATAAGTGTTTTCCACATAGAGACGGATCTACCTAGTTTGGGCCAGTAGGCCTCCTGCAGTGTTCCTCCATTCTTATGTTCGTTATGTTCTTTTGTAATACATTAGTGAGAAGGGTTGGATTTTAATGGGATATGCAGAGCATGGTTTAGTAGGATTATTGACTGGGTCTTGATTTGAGGAGAACCTGCCATGTATGGGCCAGTAGGCCTACTGAAGTGTTCCCTCCATTCTTATATTTTGTTCTTATTGTAACATGAGCCAACACGACCAAGAACGACACGAAAGGACAACTTAGTGCACCGTCAGGAGAGAGAGAGTGCTGACCTGTTTCACAACACACAAACTGAATTCTTTTCTCACACCTCTCATCCTCTTTTCTTCTTCCTTTCTGCTATTTATCTCTGCTCCTCAGTCAACTCTTCATTTTCTGATCCTCCTCTGCTGATCGTCCTCTCCGGCTCCCCTCCTCCTCTTCTGATCCTCCTCTCCGGCTCCTCCTCCTCCTCTTTTGATCCTCCTCTCCGGCCTCTCCTCTCCAGCTAATCCTCCTTGTCTTCTACTCCTATTCCTGTCTTTTCCTGCTGTTCCTCCTCCTCCTCTCTTTTCTTCCCTCTTCTGCTCCTGTCTTGCTCTTCGTTCTCTCTTTACCTCCACGTTTAGCAACAGTGACAGTGTCGAGACCCGCCATATAACTCAAACCTTGAGAGCTACCGAAGCAATGAGCGTCATACGTATATCCTCCCCACTGTATACCTGCATGTTGCAACAACTAAGGATGTAGTTTACGTCGCTAATGGCCTTGTTAACTATTTGAGCTGATGTGTAGCCTTTATGGTAGTATATTCACTCGTAGTTCACTCGAAGGAGGCGTTGCGCTGCCATATTAATAAACTCGGTGAAACAAATCTTCTTAAAATATTATAAAGGGTTTACAGCAAAATTCTAGATTAATACTATTTAGGTTATGTTATTTTAGGCTGGGCTAGGCTTGGTTTAGTTACGTAAGTTGGTTTAGAAAAACATGTAAGCAAACACTAGGATTTATAAGTGATCAAGGTCCCAAGACCGAAACGTTTTCTAATAAATATGTCCTGGTGTTTGCTTACGTGTCTTTCTAAACCTACTTGTCGGTATCTATTACCAAGGTTCATACCAGTTACATAAGAACAAAAGATAGGAGGAACACTGCAGCAGGCCTACTGGCCCATACTAGGCAAACCCACAAACAAAAATATTTGCCCAGTCCATTTTTAGTGCTATTAATTCATGTGCAAATCCCACTTAAATCCAACCCCTCTTATTCTATTAATAAGAATTAGCCAGTTATAAAATACCACAACGGCAATACATGAAATATAGGATACAGAATGATAAAAATGTTCCGAGACACGAAAAATAAAGGTTGACCAACCGAGGGCAGTAGATGAGACTTAAGTCAGATAATCAAATTTTACTAGTTTCTTTGTTTATTGGGTGGCCTTTCTCGTCTTTTGATCTCATATTCCTGTGCCTTAATACAATTCTCTCGTTTTTACACAGGGTTCTCTCTCTCTCTCTCTCTCTCCTTTCAACAAAATGATACCCATCTCCCCACTATACCTCACTCCAATCAACAGCCTCCCCTTACCCACTTCTTGTGAAGATCACCCCTCACTGTTCCTCACCCTCGATCCATTTTCCTCTTTCCAGTTAGCTCCCAATCTTTCCCATCTCCCATCTGCCCAGTTCACCAACAGGGAAAACAACACCAACAACCCGCCCATTCACAACGTCTCGGGTCAACCTCCCCGTAATACTCAATTAAAAAAACTTAGTATGAAAATCACATGAAAAAAAATATAATGAAAATCACATGTAAAAAATGAAAATCACGTGCAAAAAATATGAAAATCCCATGTAAACAAGTGAAAATCACATAAAAATGAAAATCACGTGAGGAAAAAATGTAAATCGCTTGTCAAAAATATTATTTTTCACATGTAAAAACAAATTAACATGTAGAAAATAAAAATCCAATGCAAAAGAAGAAAAACCACACACATACACAAATAAAAATTACACAAAATGACATGCAAAAAATGAAAATCACATGCAAAAAAAAAAATAAAAAAAAAAATAGCATGGAAAAAAATGAAAAAATCACATACAAAAAATGAAAACTTGAAAAAGACAGCACGGAGAAGGAGGAGGGAAGAAAATGGAGGAGAAATTGAAGGGAGGAGGAAAGAGAGAACTTTCGAGGAGAAAGGAAGAGAATGGAAATAAAGGTGGAGAGAGAAGGGAAGACATTGGAAATAAAGCTGGAGGAATAAGGAAAAACAACTGTAGAGGAGCGTATGTTGCTGCCTTATTATACATGAGTTAAACTGTAACAACATAGTGACAGTTACTCTGTAGCAACATAATGAGTGTTGCACTGTGGCAACAATGTTGCACTGTGGCAACACAGCGTTACACTGTGGCAACACAGTGTTACACTGTGGCAACACAATGAGTGTTAGTTACTCTGTGGCAACAATGTTACACTGTGGCAACACAATGTTACACTGTGGCAACACAGTGTTACACTATGCCAACCCAATGAGTGTTACACTGTGGCAACACAGTGTTACACTGTGGCAACACAATGTTACACTGTGGCAACACAATGTAGCACTGTGGCAACACAATGTAGCACTGTGGCAACACAAAGTAGCACTGTGGCAACACAATGTTACACTGTGGCAACACAATGTAGCACTGTGGCAACACAATGTAGCACTGTGGCAACACAATGTAGCACTGTGGCAACACAATGTTACACTGTGGCAACACAATGTAGCACTGTGGCAACACAATGTAGCACTGTGGCAACACAATGTAGCACTGTGGCAACACAATGTAGCACTGTGGCAACACAATGTAGCACTGTGGCAACACAATGTTACACTGTGGCAACACAATGTTACACTGTGGCAACACAATGTTACACTGTGGCAACACAATGTTACACTGTGGCAACACAATGTAGCACTGTGGCAACACAGTGTTACACTGTGGCAACACAATGTAGCACTGTGGCAACACAATATATCACTGTGGCAACACAATGTTACACTGTGGCAACACAATGTTACACTGTGGCAACACAATGTTACACTGTGGCAACACAATGTTACACTGTGGCAACACAATGTTACACTGTGGCAACACAATGCTACACTGTGGCAACACAATGTTACAATGTGGCAACACAATGTTACACTGTGGCAACACAATGTTACACTGTGGCAACAACACAATGAGTGTTACACTGTGGCAACACAATGCGTGTTACACTGTGGCAACACAATGTTACACTGTGGCAACACAATGAGTGTTACACTGTGGCAACACAATGAGTGTTACACTGTGGCAACACAATGAGTGTTACACTGTGGCAACACAATGAGTTACACTGTGGCAACACAATGTTACACTGTGGCAACACAATATTACACTGTGGCAACACAATGAGTGTTACACTGTGGCAACACAATGAGTGTTACACTTTGGCAACACAATGTTACACTGTGGCAACACAATGTTACACTGTGGCAACACAATGAGTGTTACACTTTAGCAACACAATGTTACACTGTGGCAACACAATGCCTGTAAGGCAAGACAGAGGGTAAATGCATGAGGGGATAAATAATTATTTATTATATATTCATGGGAAAGTGGAAATCAGTTAGGGTTATGTATGTCCTGTGGAACAGGAGAGGGAAGCTCTGATTCCTCAGATCAAGAGCCCTTCACTAGCATCAAGGCACTTCCTTGAAAGGAGTATGTAGATAATACAGATAGCAGCGACCTTCAGAGTCCCGACCGAGGTTATTACCTGAGAACCTTCTATCTAAATAAAGGACTATCGTCTATTATATATAGTTGTACAAGTTTGTAGTAGTAATTCAGGAGGCTCTCTCCCCACCCTCCACTTCCCCCCGGCCACTGTTGGCATGAAAACACTATTCTTGCATTTTTCTCTACTTCCTCACACAACTTTTTACTTCCCAGAACTCTCCCTCACATATCTCTCCTCCCAACGCATCTTACATCTTCCCACACCATTTATATCCCACTCTGGGATGATGGAGACATCTTCTTAAAACTCCATTCCTCCTGTGTATGGAATTGGCCACCCTGAGAGATGGTAATTCCCGAGTAATAGCAACTCCAGGTCTGCTGGAATGAAACCTTTGGAACTGCCGCAGCTGATGAACCCTTGCTGGAATACTTGATGATATCTGTATCACCCTACTGAAGCCTCCCAGCTCAGGCTGACACATTTCAACACTATGTGACCCATCCTGTGTGATGGAATATAAGATGGGAACATAGCTAGCTCTTGTTTCCATTGTGTAAGTGTCATATAGAATAGGTAGCAGCACACTGTTGATGCATCATATTTTACTAAATAAACACCTTAATATTATTTTAAACCTACTCTACACACTGCATTTAAAGAAGTTTAAAACTTATCAAGTTACAGCGCTATAATACAAACGAAGACACTAGGTATACTTGAAGGGAACTACGAGACACCACTTAACGAAGTTCGTTGTTCATTTAAAAACTCCTCATTGTTCATTTCAGTATAAGAGAAAATGAAGAATTAAACACATGCGCAACATCTGGGTATCTTTATTGTAGACGTTTCGCCATCCTGTGGCTTTATCAATCCAAATACTAGGACATAATTGGAAGACAGTAGAACTATATACAAAAGATGAGGTAATCTTTTGTCTTCCAATTATGTCCTTTAATTTGTATTGATAAAGGCACTGGATAGCGAAACGTCTATAATAAAGATACCCAGATGTTGCACATGTGTCTAATTTTCCATCCTGTCAACATTGTATACCATACATGTAAAACAAGAGAAAATGTATAACTCAGAGTGCTGAGAAAACAAAATTTGGAAAGCTGGAAGACTGTTACTTCATAAACGTATTAGTTAAACACTCAATTCGCAGTCTGGTGATTCGCAAACTTTCCAAGAGAAAATCTTTTCACATTTCCATACTGGCACGAGCTGATTTTGGATTCTCGCATGCGTGACAACTGCTATTGACAATTCATAACTGGCGAGTGTGTGTAAGGCTTAGTGGGAGATCAGTAGGATAGATAGGAATGATCAGGGATGTGGGAGAGGACGGAGGAAGTGTTGGGAGAGGGCGCGCATAAGATCATGAGGCATGGTATAAACAAGTTGTTCCCAACCCGTGGTCCGCGGACCCCTGCAGATCCGCAAAGGAGTACTAGGGAGGGAGGTCCGTGAGCCAAGTTAAAAATTTGAAGAGGCTGCAGTATAAAATGTATAATTATTCATGATAAGGTTGATAAAGATAAACTTTCAAAATTTCAAAGCCGTTTCCAAATCGGCAGGAACAGCCCAATTTTTTTAGACGCTATTTTCCTCTTCTGATGCCAATAACAAGTGGTTTAGGAATCCATTTCATGTTGAGATAAGAAATGTAAAAGATTTAACTGTAAATGAAGAAAATAGTCTTCTGGAACTTTGGTGTGAAACTTCACTGACGTCAAGTTTCATTTGGCACAACTTTTCAAACGTTTGGTTGCATGTGAAAAATAAGTAGCCAGAACTGTCAGCCAAAGCACTGAGATATTTAATGTCATTGCCCACTACATATTTATGTGAGCAGGCTTTCTCCCACCTGTTTTATGCAATTGTGAACCTTGTGGCTGAGATAAATGTAGTAACAAGTACATAAACCAGTGTACGCAATGACATTTCGACAGTTGGTGACAAAAGATACAAATAAAGGAGTTCCCTACTTATATAACGTTTCGCCCATCAATGGGATTTTTCAAGTACACTTCAAAAGGTTCAGTGATGGGTAAAACGTTGTACGGATAACGGACCCATCTGCAAATCCTTTTCACTAGAAGACTCTTAGTACACGCCCATATCTGACCTAGCTAACTGAGAGTCACATTTTAAAGTCAAGATCTTCCTGTTTTGAAAATAAAGGATTCTGGGGAAGTGGTAGTATGAAAATTTAACAAGACTCTGTCAGTGATCCTAGAGGGAGCTTAATTATGCTGCCTTAAACCGTGACACAAACAAGGAAGTCTTGGGAAAAATGTGTCTCCAATATGGGACTGAGAAGTCTTGCGTCTACAAGTTTAAGGCCTCAGTCAGATGACAAATAGATCCAGCTGCGGGTCATCATATGACTTAGACCCGCGTCAGGAAACACTTGTCCTGTTTCCTGACAAATCTTACCTAATCTAACCTAAACTTCCTGCGGAGCACTATGCATGAGAGAATAAAAAGGCACAATATAGTGACTGGAACAATACACAAATAATCCGCACATAGCAGAAACTTATGACGACGTTTCGCTCCGACCTGGATCATTAACTAAGTTTCATTCTCCACGTGCAGAAAACCAGCAGAAAACCAAGAGGAAAGCCAGTGATAGCTGGTGTTATGTCTTTCAGGAGACTTGAGAAAATTTCCCTGATGCTGGTGTTAAGACACATGTTGAACCATTCAGTGGCTCTACTGGGTAGTTGAGGGAGGCTTTCCGCTAGTTACTGGTCGACCCATAAAAAGTTGAATATCACATCACCAGATGTGATGGTAAGTTTAAAAATATAAGAAACATGGATGTTGTAGGACCTAGGATGTACTCAACCTGCCAGGGATAGTCACCTCGAAGACCCATCTAACCCAACCTCTCAGAGGGAATGTCGTTAATGTTTGTACTTTATATATGTATTATAGTCTGTTTCTCTGCATACGCTGTTGTAATGTAGGTTACAATGGCAAGGTATAATTTAACTAATTATAACTTTACACTGATAAAAACAAAAAATGTTTGAAAGAAAGAATAAATTTTAACTGAACAGATTTTTTTTTATTTAGCCTCGAGGGAAAGAATTTATTGGGCAGCGCGAAAAACGCAAAACCAACGTTCAGCTTTAGTTAGGCTTTTTTTTTTTTAGTTTACAAATTACAGTAAAAGCTATGCTATCTTCGGTGGTCTAACTGCGGAACTATACGGTGTCCCGTAGATGGATTACTAGTGTTTCTTTAATACACCTGCTGTCCCTGTTCACCTAGTAGTACATTAGGTACCTTGGTGTTAGTCGACTGGTGTGGGTCGCATCCTGAAGACAAAATTGACCTAATTTCCCCGAAATGCTCTGCAAAACAAGGTGCTTTCTACATAGTAATAAATCACTGATGTTAGCTAGGCATGTATACGTTGTACATATACTTGTAGAAATAATGATTACTAGTATTATTATCATAAAAAGGCCTCATAGTGAGACAACACCGTCCTGGCAGTGATAGATTCACCCGCTCTTTTCTGACACATGCTGGCTAAGAAAAACAAATTTTAACAAAACCTGTTGGGTATTGAGAAGTGATAGCAATTAATGTTACAGTACAGGATTAAAGAGAAACTCTAATCCTATGTCTCATCTTGTGCATCACATCACTTATAGTTTCCGTTTTTGTGGGATCTATTGTTTCTCTTATGGCGTCGGCTGAATAAATTAAAACGTGACTTATCTCTTCCTTTGATTCCCCTTCAACCACAACAAAACCTGAAGGAAAGGTGTTTCTACTGAACCTGAAAACAAGACAGCATTAGACTTATCCCAAAACAAAAAGAAACTGGTAAACTAAAACCAATTTCTCTGACCAGCTGCATTGCCAATCGGCATATAGATTCTGCATTCTCACTCTACATGACAAATATTGTCCTACCAATAGCTGTTACAGCCGGTACAAGCGAATTCCGTCTCGTATACACAAATAATCCGCACATAGGAGAGAGAAAAGCTTATGACGACGTTTCGGTCCGTCCACTAACAGCATTACCACCACTACTTCTTGTTCCTCCGCTCTTTCTCCCGTCCCTTTTCTCCACGCCTAAATATACTGGCTCACTCATGACGACGTTTGGGTAAAACCTGGACCATTAACTAGTCACACTGACTACTTAATGGTCCAAAACGACCTAAACGTCGTCATAAGTTTCTCCTATGTGTTGGTTATCTGTGTATTGTATATCACAGGTGTGAGAAAGGTTGGTAGATGAAGTGAATGTCAGTGAACGACCAAAAGCTTGAGACAAGTCAAATAAATAACTAAGATGAGTAAGATATGTTCGAAGCAAGGAGGAAAACAACTGAACAATAAGAAAAGTAAGACTTAACTGAGTGCTCAAAAACGGCATGAAGGATGGAAAATAGAGAGGTAGGGAGGAAAAAACGTATACAAATGAAACATAATAATAAAGAGATGGAAAATTACAACAAAGACCGATTTATCAAAATAACAAGAAGAGTTATGAAGAAACTGGTACCATTGTAAATAAGTATTTTGATATCAGTCTTTTGATATACTGCAAGCAAGCAGCTCACAGAGGCACTGAAGGAAATCATTAAAACACTAATGTCATAAAGGTTGTGGAAAAAGGCACTTACGTATAGTTCAGGGCATTTATTTGAGGAAACGTTTCGCCAACAGTGTCTTTTTCAGTTCTAATACAGATAAAACTAAGAAACGAGTATATATAGTGGAAAGCTGCGAGAGGGTAGTAGTAGTAGTAAAAGTAGCAGCAGCAGCAGCAGCACCAGCAGTAGTAATAGTATTAGAATTGTGGTGAGATGGGTTGGGTTGAGGACCTGTTAACATGTTACAGCGGTCTCCAGAATGGGTAATACAGTGGTACCTCTACTTACGAGCAAAATTCGTTGCAGTCGGCTATTCAAGTGCTGATACCGAAGGAATTTTTTCCCATAAGAAATAATGAAAATTAGGTTAATCCATTTCAGACCCCTAAAAATACACTTACAAAAGCACCTACAAAAATACACTTACATAATTGTTCGAGTTGGGAGCTGCTCGTATGTAGAGGTACCACTGTATTCTGTTGATTAGCAATTTGGATATAGTGTAACTTCTGGATTTTTGATGGATTGTATTACTGGCGTTGTATAGAAAACAAAAAACAAATGGAAAATTTAAGCCAAACTAGTTCCCGGCTTTGATAAACTATAGTGCAACCTCGATAGACCTGTTCAATAAATCATTCAAGTTGGGAAGCCTAGCAGAATCGTGGAATGGTTGAAAAAGTATTACCGATTTATATAAAGTTGGATAGATCATGTCCATAAAAAAAAAAACATCCAATCAGCTTATGGGTTGGGACGCTTTCTATATTGGTCCTGGGATTTTTATTTCCTTTTCGTGTCTTTCCAGCACCTCTTGTTGAACCATATGTTAACATCAACTGAATGAAAATTACTTCAAGTACCTATAAGAGCGAACTCAAACCCACGGAACGGATGTGGTTTGTTTGCAATCGTGTTATTACGATTTCGTGAGTCATGACAACGAACTCAATTCGTACCCACTTGGAGACACAGAAAAATAAAGAATAATGAGATGCCGTTACAAGAAACCATCATGTTCAACTACTTAACTCTCGTTATCAATCATATTTAAAGCACTAGACAAACACAAAGAACAAAAATATTATCTCATCATGTTTAACTAATTAACTCTCGTTATTAATCGTTTTTGAAGCACCAGACAAACATAAGGAACAAGAGACCATAATATTTAAGTAATTTGCACTCGTTTGCAAACCTATTTGAAACAGTACACAATCATATGGGACAAGAAACAAAGATAAGATTTCGTTCGGATTTTTAACCCCGGAGGGTTAGCCACCCAGGATAACCCAAGAAAGTCAGTGCGTCATCGAAGACTGTCTGTCTTATTTCCATTGGGGTCCTCAATCTTGTCCCTGAAGATGCGACCCACACCAGTCGACTAACACCCAGGTACCTATTTGCTGCTAGGTGAACAGGACAACAGGTGTAAGGAAACGCGTCGAAATATTTCCACTCCGCCGGGAATCGAACCCGAGCCCTCCGCGTGTGAAGCCAGAGCTATGCCAGCCAGGCCACGGGGCCACAATCGTTTAATTAATTCTAGATATTAAACATATTTGAAGCAGCAGATAATAATAAGGATTACCAGCACGGTAAGTCAACACTGACAAGGTGCAGTATACGACACTTACCTGCAGTGGATTCCTTAATTAACCACAACATATCGCCTATACAGTGTGTTTTATCAAGTCAATAGAAAATACATTAGATATACAGGTAGTGACACTACACCTTGTGCACTGCAGCCTCTACACGATGTACACTGCAGGGTATACAGTGTACACTGCAGGTATACAGTGTACACTGCAGGTATACAGTGTACACTGCAGGGTATACACAGTGTACACTGCATGGTATACACAGTGTACACTGCAGGCTGTACACCGTATAGACTGCATGGTGTACATGGTGTACAATGCGGGGTGTACACCGTATAGACTGCAGAGGGCACATGGTATACACTGCAGGGTGTACGTATAGACTGCAGGGTGCACACGGTGTACACTGCAGGGTGCACACGGTGTACACTTCAGGGTGTACACCGTGTACACTGCAGGATATACACCAAACTATCAAGTTCACTCCCGGACGGTTGAATAACTTGTAAGTACTGTGTAAGCTAAAGATTTAGCTAGCATGAAGCTACCCTGGTTGTGCAGAGGTATAAACTGCTGTGGAATAAAGACATAAATACAACACGTTAGGGCATGTAAACAGGAGATGTTTCGCCCACTGGGACGAAATTTAAAGGGCAATTAATTCTTCAGTCTGAACTCTCACAAACACTCCAAGGTGTCCGACAAACTTCTGGTGTCTAACTAGTCATGTGCTGATCCAACAACACCATCTGGATCTATTGATCTATCTCAGGTCGAGACCATCATCAAAGTCAGTGTTGATAATCACTAAGTATTCACTTCTCATTGCAATGGGCGAAATGTAAGGTAAAAGGACATGTGTGCAACTAATGCGACATTTTATTGAAGCAACGTTTATCGTTTTATTGTGGCAACGTTTCGTTACGTAACGGCTTGACAAAGCTCCTGAAGAGAGAAACGTTGCCACATTCAAATGTCGCATTAGTTGAACATGTGTCCTTTCACCTATCATATTGCCGGTAATTCTACCGACATTATTACAATCGGCGATATCTCTAAACTTTCTCGTATCTGATTTACTTATCTTTCCCACTTTCCACCCACGTACTCCTTTTTTATACCCTTCCTGCTATGACAGAGTTGCCTGTGCAGGCCATAATAACTTGGGGCCTTACCAGATACATTTTCTTAAACCTCCTACCAATTACTCCCCATCATTATGTGCAATTTTAATCTCAATTAAGAAAGCTTTTTTTTACGTTGCTTAATAATTTAGTTGTAAAAATAGCACCGAGTTCACGTACTCTGTCGTAGAAGAACGGTAGGTTTAGTTTCTGTGTTATGGTTACACATTTCAACACGTACGTAAATATTATTACAATAATAGTACACAATAGCGGGAAGCCCAGGAATTCGAAACGTGCAAAACATGTACCTATATTTGAATACGTTTCACCAACCAGTGGTTTCTTTCAATTTCATACAGAGATATCATCTCTGTATCGAATTGGAAAAATCACTGGTTGGCGAGACGTTCTCAAATAAAGATACCCAGGTGTTGCACATGTGTCTAATTCCTTATTTAGGTAGGTAGGTAGGTTGGTAGGTAGGTACGTAGGTCGATGAGGGGGTGGGTGGGTGTTTGGGTGGATGAGTGGTTGGTTGAGTGGGTTTATGAGTGGTTGGTTGAGTGGGTGGATGATGAGTGGGTAGATGGGTGAATGGATGGGTAGGTGGTTGAGTGAGTGGATGAGTGGTTGAGTGAGTGGGTGACTGGATTGGCTGTGTGCCTGTCTTCAGAGCAGCAGACCTACCCTCCACCACTCCACGCACTGAATGATCAACACGGGATTGGCGGAATTAGTGTTTCATATAAAATACGTATTTTATTTTCGATTTTCTAATTTCAAGCTGCACATTTTGGAAATTCGAGAGCAGCACAGAATTATTCTTATATCCAGACTCTGAACCAGCTCGACTTTTTTTTCAAATTTCCTTTAACAAGAATGGCAGTGTGTAATCTACGACATTCCAGATGCATCCACTGTACAGATTCAAATTCAGGACTAACAATAATATATTCCGATTTAAATCATCTTTCCTAGATTGATTTTTTTTTCGGTCAATATTTAGTTTAATAGTTCCATCAAGTCTAGTGAAAATTTATACTTTAAAGTGTGGAAACAGACATTTATATTAAGTTCAGGACATTTATTATAGGAAACGTTTCGTCACGAGTGGCTTCTTCAGTCCTAATGACTGAAGTCCTAGGACTGAAGAAGTCACTCGTGGCGAAACGTTTCCTCTAATAAATGTCCTTAATTGTACAAGTGTCTTTTTCCACAGCGTGTCGATATCACCAGACCATTTTTATAAGTATGAAAAATGGTCTGGTGATATCGACACGCTGTGGAAAAAGACACTTGTACAATTCTGTAATATGTACAATTCTGTAATATGTAATATGTACAATTCTGTAATATGTAATATGTACAATTCTGTAATATGTAATATGTACAATTCTGTAATATGTAATATGTACAATTCTGTAATATGTAATATGTACAATTCTGTAATATGTACAATTCTGTAATATGTAATATGTACAATTCTGTAATATGTAATATGTACAATTCTGTAATATGTAATATGTACAATTCTGTAATATGTAGATTGTTCACTGTAAAGAGTTTCATATTGTGCATTTTTTTTATAAAAAATAACTTTGTTTTAATTCGTTTAGGTTAGGCTAGGTTAGTTTAGGTTAGGTTAGGCTAGGTTAGTTTAGGTTAGGTTAGGCTAGGCTAGTTTAGGTTAGGTTAGGTTAGGCTAGGTTAGTTTAGGTCAGGTTAGGTTAGGCTAGGTCAGGTTAGGTTAGGCTAGGTTAGTTTAGGTTAGGTTAGGCTAGGTTAGTTTAGGTTAGGTTAGGTTAGGCTAGGTTAGGTTTGGCTAGGTTAGGTAAGGCTAGGTTAGGGTAGGTTAGGCTAGGCTAGGCTAGGTTAGGTTAGGTTAGGTTAGATTAGTTTAGGTTAGGTTAGGTTAGATTAGTTTAGTTTAGGTTAGGTTAGGTTAGGGTAGGTTTGACTAGGTTAGTTTAGTTTAGTTTAGGTTAGGCTAGGTTAGGTTAGTTAGGTTAGGTTAGGCTAGCTTAGTTTAGGTTAGGCTAGGTTAGTTTAGTTAGGGTTTTAATCCCATAACATCCTAATTTCAAAGTCTAGGGGAAAAACATGCCATGTTTCACTAACTCACATCTGAACAACACCATATAATAAAACCTTACAAAGAAAATTTCTAACAACTTGCACAACATAAAACAATTTCCAGTGCAAAATCCACTAAACATTATTCACTTTAAAATATAAATTGACACCAAACTTGGCAGATCCTTTAAACTAAATATTATCCAAATGCTCAATAATAACGCACAGGAAGACAGAAACTCAGAAGATGAATTGATCTGTATATTTCGACTATACAAATATTAAGAGACATTCCTGTATTCGTTCTTCCACCAAAACTATAGATTTTCTCTTCAAGGATGCAACTTTATGAATAGTCTCCCTGAAGCTCTCCAAAACCTGTAATACTTTTGGAAATTACTTTCTCAGAGTTGGTGGAAGACAACAAGAACCTGGGGAAAGAAGGTGGAGTGAGAGCGGGTGGATATGAGGGTGGGAGTTTGGGCAGGTCAGCCCACTCCGCCCAGTGCTGGCGAAGTTGGGACTTTTTATTTTACTCACGATAAGTGAGGAGGGAAGGAGAGAGCAAAGGTGAGGGCGTGGAGATGTGAGAGGGAGAAGGTGAGGGAGGAAAAATGAGGGAGAGGAAAGGTGAGGGAAGAGAGTGGTGAGGGAGAAGGAATGGTGTGGGAGGGGAGTGTTGAGGGAAATGGTGAGGGAGAGGAAGTGGTGAGAGGGAAATAGTGAGGGAGGGAAATAAGAATAGTGAGGGAAATAGGAATGGTGAGGGGAAATAGGAATGGTGAGGGAAATAAGGAAGGTGAGGGAGAGAAATGGGAATAGTGAGGGAGAGAAATAAGAATGGTGAGGGAGGGGAATGATGAAGGAGGTTAAAGGTAAAGGTCGCGGAGGGTGTAGTAGAGGGGAGGGTGTGGGAAGGGGGAAGTATGGGGAGGGGGAGGGAACGGGGTAGGGGGGTTCACCTCTTTAAAAACACAAAGGCAAACACAAACATTATTAACAACAAACAGCAGGCAATATTAACACGTAATATAAGCACAGTCGGCAATTAGTAGCAAATAGTGAGAGGCCTACAGTGTGAATTACAGTCCATCATTCAGCCTTTCAAAGTATCCACTTAATGGTAATCTTTCTCGTGAGGTCAGGTCAGATTAGGTACACGAGTCAGCAAATTTTTCAAAGCCCACTAAATAATCATTATTCTGTGTATTTAATGTATAATTATTTTTGTTTTGGTAACAGGGGAGGAAAAATCATTAAAAGTGAAGTTAAAATTAGAAAAAAAAATATTACAAAAGTTTGACCTTTCGGAAAGTCAAAGTCAAAGACAAGACACCAAGTCAATAAGAATAATTGGCCGGTTTTTTGAGACACATTAATAAGCCATGTTTCAGGATCCAGCTGTGGAAGGAGGTCCGTGTTTGTGATGCACCAGCTGGCAATGCAGGACCACACAGCTGGTGTTGAGACCTTCGCCAGCTGGTAATCTAGGATACTACAAGTGTTAATAACTCTACCGTCAGCTTCACCAAGTGAATACGTTGGTGTTCCAAGATTTTAATAACGGCTACTAAAACATCCTCCATTAATCAGTTTACAACACTAATTTCTCACAGGGACGATCAGACTATAGGGAGCACATTACCATAATATAAAAAATACTTAGGGAATAGATACAGTACAAAGGAACAGGCTGTTTCAGATGCGAGGAGAGGAACCAGGGAACACAAGTAACAATTAGATACAAGTGAATCACAGGGATGTTACGAAGTACTTTCCCAGTCTCAGATTGGTAAGTGGGATGACCACCTTAGGGTTACCTACTAGCTGCCCCTGACGTTTAATGGTGCCGTCTGAAATTAGAAAAATAATGTTTCTCCATAATTACTCAATCGATTTAAAAAAAAATATGACGATATTTTGGAGAAAAAACTTTAACGCTGAACAAGGAATATGCGTTGGCTATAAAACTCGTGTGAAAAAAAAGTTAGAATATGAGAAATTAAAAAGAAAGATTATATATTTTAATTTAAAATGTGGGAATAAATTACAAAATAAAATGCAATTTGGCCCAGAATGTGTTTACATTTACATGATCACTTCGAATTACCATCACTGTCATGCGGTCACCACGACCACAAGGCTCTAGCTCCCGACTCAGGCTTCAAGCTTTCATATGTAAGTCTTATGTATAGCTATATTAAACTGTGACATCACAGGCTACAGTGAATGTAGGTAGGTACAGTGAAAGTAGGTAGGGACAGTGAATGTAGGGAGGTACAGTGAATGTAGGTAGGTATAGTGAATGTAGGTAGGTACAGTGAATGTAGGTAGGTACAGTGAATGTAGGTAGGTACAGTGAACGTAGGTAGGCACAGATAATGTAGAGGTACAGAGAATGTAGAGAGGCACAGTGAATGTAGAGAGTCACAATGTAGGGAGGCACAATGAATGTAGAGAGGCACAGAGAATGTAGAAAGGCACAATGTAGGGAGGCACAGTGAATGTAGGGAGGCACAGTGAATGCAGAGAGGCACAGTGAATGTAGAGAGGCACTGTAACTTTTAAGGCACGGTGAAGACAGCAATCAAACCACATTAATGTGTCTATAATCATTTACAGGCTGCTGTTAAAAAGATGATAGCAAGAACACCCTCTGCTTGAAAATAAATAAAAAATAAATAAGAGAGTAGTGCCGTACACTAAGAAATGTGGACTAATGATTATTGTTTTCTTTTAAGCAACGACAAAGCCATCTGTCTGATATGCAATGGAAGTGTCTAGCTTTTAGGAGTACAATGTTGAGAGGCACAATGAATAACGTCATCAGAACTACTCAAGAGTTTCAAGGGTGAGAACAAACAAGGTCAGTTCACTGAAAAAAAAATTATGTTTCAACAGTCAAATGTCATTAAAATGTCATTAATATAGCTAAATATATTGCTGAGAGTGACAAGAGTATTCACTGATGGATAATGTGAGGAAGGGCATGTGAAAAGTGATGGAGGAAATGTGCCTCACGACTGCTTTCTCGCAAACGAAAGTCTGTCTGCCTCTGCAATCTTTTGCCATATCTATGACACGGGACAAGAGCTGTATAATACACTGACTGAAAGGCAATCCATTTTAAACACATCTCTTTAACACTATATGTGACCATCAACATTCTTGACACTGCTTAAATTCAAATTTTTATAAAGGGCACTGATTCTATTTTTTTAATTAGTGAGTTGTGTACACTGCAGTGTGAAATATACTACTGCTACTACAGAAAATACATTCGAATTGGTGGAACAATGAGCAAGCTTAACCCGGGTTGGGACGCATTAAAAAGTGAGACAACCGATATTGCAAGCTATATATATGGTTTCAAGTAAAACTGTTGCACTTGCAAGAATTAATGAAACTGGATCGAAATTGAATACTGAAGTTCTCATGAAATTTCACTGCATTATTCAGCAGCTTCGTGCAGGAAGATTCATCGATCTGAAAATGTGATGAGTCTCATTGTGTCCGAGTGAATTTATTGAAGCAGCATCACATGAAATATAGGCAGTTTCAAAACTTCTTGTCTGCGACTGATGCAGAGTAAAGGGACGTGTTGTAACGTGTTGAAGACAGGTAGTTGACCAGAGGTAATGTTTTCAAACGATTTTTGGCTCTGAGTCTTGTAACTGACATCTATCTCAGTGAGAAAAGGAAGAGGTCAAGAAACATTTTCTGACTCTGAATGAATTCTGAATTTGATTTTCTTGGGTGCTGTAATATAACTTTCGAATACCTTGATTCTAAGGTAGAAGGGTAAATTAAACATATGTTGAGGTGAAAGCTTTTAGAGATAAATTAAACAGTGTGTGTGTGTGTGTGTGTGTGTGTGTGAGTGTGTGTGTGTGTGTGTGTGTGTGTGTGTGTGTGTGTGTGTGTGTGTGTGTGTGTGTGTGTGTGTGTGTGTGAGTGAGTGTGAAGCAGGTCAATAAAGATATTTTTCTCACCTCTGCTGTTAAGAACTCTCATCCAACAAGAAAAGAAATTCACATATCCTTGTCGAGAAGTACAGTATAGCACTAAAGTTCCAGGAAGTCTATCTGGAGGGTGTTCCGGGGGTCACCTCCCCCGCTGCCCAATCCTTGACCAGGCCATCAAGAAAAGATTTGATTATTTCCATAAACAAAGGCAGGCGATAAGACTGTTTCATACTCTTTATTTTGAGTTTCACCAGATGACTCAAAGAAAATAATTCAGATCGAACTCACTGATTTGCAACCCAGTGGCACTTTCAGATATCTACAAGGAAAACAATCTGCTTGGAATTTTATACAAGCCTACCTGACACATTTATAAATATTAAAAAAAAAGTTTACTGCATGCATATTCATGTACATTTGTGTACAAATGTACATGAATGGCGAACATTTTCCCAAAACTTCAAAAACTTTGAGCCTCTAACATTAAACTTGATGTTCAAGTTTTCTCCACTAAGCCGCAGCTTCAAAATATCACATTAAGCTGTAGCCAATAAGAACCTCTAAGTGTACTAAGCTTATCCATTTAAAACATTAATTCATATGTCTGAAAAAAAAAACACATTAATAAACTGTTATATTCAACTGCACTTTTTACATTTTTGGTTATTACTTATTTTCAAATGTGATTTTTTCATAACACTGGATCTTGTATAATGAAATATGAGTGAAAAAGTAAATATGTTATCTCTTTGGAGTTAATCAAATATTTATTGGAAATTATGATAATTTTGTTAATAAAATGAGGAAATTCTGGTAAAAGTGCACCGATTTTAATTCAATCTTTCAGTTTATCAGAATAATACTTATTATGTATTAAAATTATGCGGCCCACTTTTGTATAAATATTGGCGACTACTGAACCAGACACAGAGTTGGTGATGGCAAACAATAATTACACAGTTTCAAGCGTTGGTATACTCCTTCCTCGACTTCAAGAGTTAGTAAAGCGAGAGAAAACTGTGAATCGACCACTGTAAAAACAATCAGGTGAGTACACACACACACACACACACACACACACACACACACCAGCTGCTTATAAGACTGGCATGAAGAAATAATTTCTGTGTTAATTTTCCCATGCCCAGCACTCTCTCTCTCTCACAGGTCTCGTTCATGTGTATGGTCATTCGCTAGATCATGCTCCTTCGCTCTCGTTCCATCTTTTTCGATCTCTTGTCGTGTCTTGTGAACTCAGCACTATAGGCCTCACTGTCATGAACGAGCGTCTAAAGTGAGCCATAAGGCAATAGTTTAGGACACGAGCTGCGTTCTAACAATGCTGTGTGGTGAGGATCGATGGCACAAAAGATCGGTTATCGCTTTCTCACGAAAATATAACAACATAAAACCAGTGGAGTTGCTGACACGGGAAGCACTCACTGGTATTGACACTACCAATGTCATTTTTCATAACCAGAATAGAAGTTTACAAAAAACAGTGAAAAATCCTGGACTAAAAGGTCCTTCAGGGCTTTATGAAATAATAGGTTTCATGCCTGAACGAATGATTACATCACTCTCATAATGAAATGACTGCACGCACGCACGCACACACATACACACACACACACACACAGCTAAGACTCGACCCCTGCAACCACAAATAGGTGAGTATTACAGATAGGTGAGTACACACACATACACACCTGTCGAGGACCAGGTAATCAGGCTCAAGAAGGAAGGAGGTGAGCTCACAAGGAATGACCAGGAAGTCTGTGAAGAGCTCAGCGCGAGATTTAGGGAGGTATTCTCGGAGGAGACAGAAAGGCTTCCAGCAGACCGAGGCGGTAAAGTACACCAACAAGTGCCTGACACAATACACACAGCAGATGAGAAGAAACTGTTATGTGAATTAGATACCTCGAAGGCTGTGGGACCAGATAATATCTCTCCATACATCCTGAGAGAGGAAGCAGAGGCAGTGTGTGTGCCGCTAGCAACACTTCATCAAATCTATCGAAACAGGGTAACTACCTGTGGTGTGGAAGACGTCATATGTAGTCCCAGTTTTTAAGAAAAGAGACAGGCAGCATTTAACTATAGACCAGTATCACTGACATGTATAGTATGTAAAGTTATAGAGAAGATTATCAGAAGTGGTGGAGCACCTAGAAGGAAGCAGACTCATTCAAGACAACCAGCAAGACTTCAGGGATGGAAAATCCTGTGTCATAGACCTACTGGAGTTCTACGACAAGGTGACAGAAGTAAGACAGGAGAGAAAAGAATGGGTAGATTGCATTTTCTTGGATTGGATGAAGGTTTTTGACACTATACCGCACAAGAGACTGGTACAAAAGTTAGAAAAGCAGGCAGGAATAGAAAAAGCACTGCAATGGATCAGGAAATACCCGACAGGAAGGAAACAACGAGTGATGGTACGTAACGAGGTGTCGGAGAGAGCGCAAGTGTCGAGTGGGGTGCCACAAGTGCCAGTCCTAGGTCCAGTGCTGTTTCTTGCATAAGTGAATGACATGAAGGAAGGGATAGATTCAGAGGTGTCCCTGTTTATAGACGACGTGAAGCTAATGCGGAGAATTCAAGTGGACGAGGATCAGGTAGGACTACAAAGGGATCTGGACAGGATGCAAGTCTGGTCCAACAACTGGCTTCTAGAGTTTAACCCCAGCAAGTGCAAAGTCATGAAGATTGGGGAAGGTCAAAGAAGACCGCAGACAGAGTACAGGCCAGGAGGCCAAAGAGTGCAAACCTCACTCAAGAAAAAGGATTTTGGAGTGAGTATAAAACCGAGCACATCTGAGGCGCATATCAACCATATAACTGCTACAGCATAGAGGCGGGGCCAGGAGTTATGATTTGACACCTGCAACTACAAATACGTAAGAACACGAACATACACACACACTCGAACATACACACACACACGAACATACACCCACAGGCAAGGGTAACAGGGAAGGCACTACAATGGATCAGGGAATACCTGTCAGGAAGACAGCAGAGAGTCATGGTACGTGGTGAAGTGTCAGAGTGGGCGCCGGTGACGAGCGGGGTTCCACAGGGGTCAGTCCTGGGACCAGTGCTGTTTCTGGTATTTGTGAACGACATGACGGAAGGAATAGACTCCGAAGTGTCCCTGTTTGCAGATGATGTGAAGTTGATGAGAAGAATTCAGTCGGACGAGGACCAGGCAGAACTACAAAGGGATCTGGACAGGCTGCAAGCCTGGTCCAGCAATTGGCTCCTGGAGTTCAACCACACCAAGTGCTAAGTCATGAAGATTGGGGAAGGGCAAAGAAGACCGCAGACGGAGTACAGCCTAGGGGGCCAGAGACTGCAAACCTCAATCAAGGAAAAAGACCTTGGGGTGAGTATAAATCCAGGTACATCTCCTGAGGCGCACATCAACCAAATAACTGCTGCAGCATACGGGCGCCTAGCAAACCTAAGAACAGCATTCCGATATCTTAATAAAGAATCGTTCAGGACCCTGTACACTGTGTACGTTAGGCCCATACTGGAGTATGCAGCACCAGTTTGGAACCCACACCTAGCCAAGCACGTGAAGAAGCTCGAGAAAGTGCAAAGGTTTGCAACAAGACTAGTCCCGGAGCTAAGGGGTATGTCCTACGAGGAGAGGTTAAGGGAAATCGACCTGACGACACTGGAGGACAGGAGAGATAGGGGGGACATGATAACAACATATAAGATACTGGGAGGAATTGACAAAGTGGACAGAGACAGAATGTTCCAGAGATGGGACACAGCAACAAGGGGAACAGTTGGAAGTTGAAGACTCAGATGAATCACAGAGATGTTAGGAAGTATTTCTTCAGTTACAGAGTGGTCGGGAAGTGGAATAGTTTAGGAAGTGATGTAGTGGAGGCAGGCTCCATACATAGCTTTACGAAGAGGTATGATAAAGCTCATGGAGCAGGGAGAGTGACCCAGTAGCGGCCAGTGAAGAGGCGGGGCCAGGAGCTGTGATTCGACCCCTGCAAACACAACTAGGTGAGTACACACGAACATACACACATACACGAAAATACAACACACACACTAAAACACGCGCGCGGGCGCGTTAAAACAAACCCATAAAGTAAAAACTCTTCACACTAACACAGTAAAATTATCCTAAGAGACAAAACACCGGAGCTGCTGTATTTAGACTCCTTAAGTTTAGGTGTATACCATCTGTGGTATACACTGTTATACCAAGTATACACCCTATGAGTACGCTTCAGCTCCAGCTGTTTGGAGTACATATAATTATAGTAGTAGTAATATTTACAGTAGTAGTAACATTTCTAATAGTAGAAGTAACATTTATAGTAGTAGAAGTAACATTTATAGTAGTAACGTTTATAGTAGTGGTAATATTTACAGTAGTAGTAACATTTATAATAGTAGTAGTAACATTTATAGTAGTAGAAGTAACATTTATAGTAGTAGAAGTAACATTTATAGTAGTAGAAGTAACATTTATAGTAGTAGAAGTAACATTTATAATAGTAGTAGTAACATTTATATTGTAATAATATTGGTAGAATTACCGACAATATGTTAAGTAAAAGGACACAATTGCAACTAATGTGACATTTTATTGTGGCAACGTTTCGCTCTCCAGGAGCTTTCTCAAGCCGTTACAAGCGATATATGGACACAGTTGGTATATATATACTGTCAAGGTGAGGTGAAAAAACTAGTGGTGTTAGAAGTAGTAGTGATATAAGTAGTATTATTATTAGTAGTAGTAGAAGTAATACAATAAGGTAGAACAATCAATATGCACATGAGTAAAAGGTGATAAAACAAATACTTGGGTAGTATAACAATAGGTTAGACAAATATTTCTGCTGGAGGTTGAAATATAGAAGGCCAGTAGGAGTGTTCCACATCTACGATGTGCTAAATTAGCAGGAGAGACTATGTGATGGTAGGGTTTACTGTTTTCAGGAGGATTCTTGCTAAGACTTCAGAGATGGTGAAGCTGACTTTGTTTTGTTTAATTGTGTTAGAAACAGAGATAAGTGCTGATTCAAGGCATTTTCGTCTACGGAAATTAGTTTCTTGATTACTAGTCGGGCGTCTTTGAATTTCATGAGATGATTGTTGGAATTTCGGTGTTGTACGCAGGCGTTGTTCAGGTTATCGTTTCTGCATGCATTCATGTGTTCATTGATGCGTGTCTCGAGGTTTCTTGCTGTTTCTCCTACATAAATTCTGTCGCAGCCTCCACAGGGTATAGTGTAGACCCCTGCGTTGACTGGTTCATGGTGCTTGGATTTAGTCCTGGTTAGATCCTTAATAGAAGTATTGGAAGCGATGGCGACTCTAGTGTTAGCTTGTGCAAATACTTTAGAAATGTTGGATGCAACCTGGCTGTTGGGAAGAATTATAACTTTGTTTGGAGTGGAGTTGACGCCAACCTCCACAGCCAACCTCCAACAGAAGATTAAACTCAATCGCAAACTTCAGTACCTCTGCAATAATAGTCGATGGAAGGAAATGGGAAGAGAATCCTTGATAAACAACTTATCACCACGCACCTTAACTGACTACGAGAAACAAGCGCTCAGTCTGGGTCTCAAATTTACCACTAACATACGAAAACCAAACTATCAACTGAATTTAGTCACCAGAAACCACAGACACAGTGACAGCAACTTCCAGAAGGGTTATATACAGGGCATTCTCACCGCAGCTTTATGCGAACCTTCTTCTACTAATCTTCCCAGGCGATATATCAATGCTCTGAAGAGCCTTGCTAATGACCCAAATATTATCGTCACCACCGCCGACAAAGGAGGTGGAGTCGTCATACTCAACACCAGTGAATGCAACACCAAAATGATGGACCTTTTGAATGACCAATCCACTTACGAACCCATCAACACACAACAGTGGGAAACACTCACTAAAGATTTCCTATATAAAACCAGACAAATACTGAAACGCACCAGTGAAGGAAAAAACTTCTGTACTTGATACCCAGCAACCCTAAACCAGCACACATGTATGGCTTACCCAAGACTCATAAGCATAATATTCCTCTTAGACCAATCACATCAGGTATAGGCAGTGCACCACACAAACTAGCCGGAGTTCTTGCCAAACATCTTTCCTGCCTTCTGGGGACCATCAGCCCCGCTCATCTTAAACATTCAGGCGACCTTCTCAACCGCATCCGAAATCTCTCCATCCGAAACAAGAAACTAAGCAGTTTGGACGTGACTTCCTCTTCACAAAGTACCTACTACACAAGCCATCGAGGTTCTACGACGTAAAGTCAATCAGGACCTTAACCTTCCTCTTCCTCCGGAGATTTTGTTGACCTTATTGAACTCTGTGTTAATTTCAACTGTTTTTCTTTCTGTAACAGGCTCTACAAACAAACATACGGCATGGGAATGGGGTCCCCATCATTGCCGTCTTAGCTAACTTATACATGGAACACCTAGAGGCTGAACACTTCGCCAACATCGTCCCCTCAAGCGTCACTTGGTTACGTTACGTAGACGACGTCCTCGTAATAACTCCCAAACGTTTCGATGTACGGAATCTTCAGGCAAGGCTCAACGCAGTTGAACCGGCGATCCAGTTTACACTAGAAGAAGAGTCCAATGACAAGCTACCCTTTCTAGACGTCCTCATCCACAAAGTAGATAACAACCTAAGATTTCAAGTTTACCGAAACCTACAAATAAAAATGACCTCACACACTTCTATTCCAGTCAAGATACTAAGACCAAAGAGGTATCATCATCGGATTCGTCCTAAGAGCTTACCGAATTTGTAGTCCTGAGTTTCTTGACGAGGAGTGTACATACATTCACCAAACCTTCACTGATTTACATTTTCTTCCTTTTTCATCAAAGATTGCAAGAAAAGAGCTCTTCAGATCATTAATTCTCCAAGGGTCAACTCCACTCCAAACAAAGTTATAATTCTTCCCAACAGCCAGGTTGCATCCAACATTTCTAAAGTATTTGCACAAGCTAACACTAGAGTCGCCATCGCTTCCAGTACTTCTATTAAGGATCTAACCAGGACTAAATCCAAGCACCATGAACCAGTCAACGCAGGGGTCTACACTATACCCTGTGGAGGCTGCGACAGAATTTATGTAGGAGAAACAGCAAGAAACCTCGAGACACGCATCAATGAACACATGAATGCATGCAGAAACGATAACCTGAACAACGCCTGCGTACAACACCGAAATTCCAACAATCATCTCATGAAATTCAAAGACGCCCGACTAGTAATCAAAGAAACTAATTTCCGTAGACGAAAATGCCTTGAATCAGCACTTATCTCTGTTTCTAACACAATTAAACAAAACAAAGGCAGCTTCACCATCTCTGAAGTCTTAGCAAGAATCCTCCTGAAAACAGTAAACCCTACCATCACATAGTCTCTCCTGCTAATTTAGCACATCGTAGATGTGGAACACTCCTACTGGCCTTCTATATTTCAACCTCCAGCAGAAATATTTGTCTAACCTATTGTTATACTACCCAAGTATTTGTTTTATCACCTTTTACTCATGTGCATATTGATTGTTCTACCTTATTGTATTACTTCTACTACTACTACTACTACTACTAATACTACTTATATCACTACTACTTCTAACACCACTAGTTTTTTCACCTCACCTTGACAGTATATATATACCAACTGTGTCCATATATCGCTTGTAACGGCTTGAGAAAGCTCCTGGAGAGCGAAACGTTGCCACAATAAAATGTCACATTAGTTGCAATTGTGTCCTTTTACTTAACATTTATATTAGTAGAAGTAACATTTATAGTAGTAACGTTTATAGTAGTGGTAACATTTATAGTAGTAGTAATATTAATAGTAGCAGTAGTAACATTTGTAGTAATGGTAATATTTATAGTAGTAGTAATATTTATAGTAGCAGTAGTAGTAGTATTTATAGTAGTAGTAATATTTATAGTAGCAGTAGTAGTAACATTTATAGTAGTAGTAATATTTATAGTAGCAGTAGTAGTAGTATTTACAGTAGTAGTAACATTTATAGTAGTAGTAATATTTATAGTAGCAGTAGTAGTAGTATTTACAGTAGTAGTAACATTAATATTAGTAGTAATATTTGTAGTAGTAGTAGTAGTAACATTTACAGTAGTATTAATATTTATAGCAGTAGTAGTAACATTTACTGTAGTGCCAACATGTGATTTTACCAAGTATTTAACATTTAAATTACCGAGAACATTCAAGATGCGACAATTTCATTGTTCATCTTGATAGGAACTAAACATGTCAATACTTTTTTTTATTATATATGAGTCCAGTTAATTATTATGAGAGGCGCTAAACTCTCAGGAGTTAACGTCTGGAGAATGGCAGTAAATTATGATCTAAGGAAGATTGGATCAAAGGTCCGTGACTGGCAGCCTATTTGAAGCAGGTTATTAAATAAGAACACAAGAATGAATTAACACTGCAGTAGGCCTATTAACCCACGCCAGGTAAGTCCAACTCAAACCTACCTACAACCACTCATGTACACGGTCAACTTATATTTAAAGCTACTCAAAGTCCTTGCCTCAATGACGCTACCTGGGAGCTTCTTCCTCTCATCCACACAACTGTTCTCACCAGGTTATCATCGTATTCCACGAACACTAAATAACAGAATGTAACACGAAGGAAAACTACAGTAAGGCCTACTGGCACGTACTTAAGTATAAACAAACACCAACAGACATACAATGAATTTTATCGTCAAATTGAACAACAAATATTCCAGAACTAACAACATAGTTTAGATTAGCGCCTGAGTTTGCCTCTTGAAAAGATAATTGACTTAATACAACTCCTTAGTGAAGTTTATCCTGTGTCTTGCATGGGTTTCTCGACCAGTTCCCCAGAGGAAGTCCTGGAGAACTTCCAGGGTCTTGAGAGAGCAGGTCAGAGGCTTTTATATTTAGTTGGAAGGAATTCAAGTTGAGTGCTTGGCAAGGTAAACCCTGAGTGGTGGGCAGGTGTAAGCGTGGCTTCCTGTAGCTAGATGCAAGCCTGGCTTCCTATAGGTAGGTGTAAGCCTAGCTTCCTGTAGGTAGGTGTAAGCCTGGCTTCCTGTTGGTAGGTATAAGCCTGGCTTCCTGTAGGTAGGTGTAAGCCTGGCTTCCTGTAGGTAGGTGTGAGCCTGTCTTCCTGTAGGTAGGTGTGAGCCTGGCTTCCTGTAGGTAGGTGTGAGCCTGGCTTCCTGTAGGTACATGTAAGCCTGGCTTCCAGCAGATCTGGAGTTTTCCAACACATCTGCATAACAACTTTTTCCTAGATGCGATCCACAAGTCACCTAACATACAAGTACCTATTTTCATTATTAAATGAGTATGGGCAACGTTGCCCATACGTTGTGTCGTGCCTGGGAACAGAACCCGATTGTGAGTGGAGGAGGAGGAGGAGGAGGTGTTGATTCACCGGGAATTCTCCCGGCCCGGGTCTTTACCAGATGGCGACCCGGCTCCGGCTTCCTGCCGTGGGAGTGTCAGAGACCTATGTCTCCCATGGGAGGGGATACCCCTCATCGGCGGGACCAACTGGCCCCAGGCCTAGCCACATTCCCCACCAGCACGAGGCATGGAAGTAGGTAGATGCTAGGCCTCTCTGGTCTGCCACCTTCCCTAACGGGAAGGGCAGGCTTACAAGCTGCAGATGGTAGCAAGCTCCAGCCTTGGCACCTACCCTGCCCTAGAAGGGCTGGGCATGGTGATCGACCCTATCTTTTGTGAGTGGAATACTCCGCAAATCACTACATAGGCCAGATTGTTGTGATGCGGCAGCAGAAAACGGGGTTACAACAAAGAAAACTTGAGGAAGTAAACAACCACAAAACCAACGTTTACATTTTAACATCGCCGTCGTTTTCCGCATGGTCTTGAGTTACAGAACAAAACATGTTTGATTAGGACGACAAGATGTGCTGAAGGCCCTTAATTGTCCAGGAAAGCTCTAGTAAGTTTATTATTTAGGTACAAATACACATAAGTACAATTATAATAATAAATAATAATGATAATAACAATAATAATGATAATAACAATAATAATGATAATAACAATAATAATGATAATAACAATAATAATAATATTTTATTTCAGCACGATACAATGTTTGTACAGAGATGGGTGACATTTAGCTGTGCATACAGAAAGCCCATAGTTGTGCAGTCGTCAAAGAAATTGCTTTAAAGAGACACGTAAGCAAACATCAGGACATATTTATTAGAAACCGTTTCCATCCTGGGATTTTGATTACTTCCACATAACCCTTAAATTTATTTTATTCCATGGGAAGCATTATATCCACAGTAGTCATACGATAAGAAATGCATTAGATTATATTCAATCACAATTCGTCGCAAAAGTTATACTCTGCCACTGCCTGTGGGAATAAGATGAGTTAATCAATATATGTATATGTAAGAAAAGCATTTCTTTATTTAAACCAAATAAATCCATATTTAGAACGTTGCCCAGGTAGTTTCAGCATCAGGAGCGTCTATCATAGTCACTCCTCCAGAAAATATGGATTCTTTCACGTTTTCTATAGTGTTCCTGCTCAACTCCCAACCTCAGTGACACTGAAAACTGAAGGTTATGTAGCACACGTCTTGTAGAGCATGTGTTACACTGACTTTTCTTTCCCTGGGTGAAGAGAAGAGACGGGGAAAAGAGAAGAGAAAGAGGAGGGTAAGCGAAAGGGAAGGAAAGGAATTGGTACTCACTAACTTCTCCCCCTCAATGTGAAACTCGTTAACTTAAACACAAATTGAAATGCGTCGCGACTACAACCAATTGACCGAAAAAAACTGAGATCAGTCTATACCATCGTATCAGTTATCGCCGCCTAGTTGGATTTAGGTGTCTTGTGTATTCTACATTCTGTACTTTAGTCAGAGGGGTGACAAACTTGTGCCTAACCTGCATATAATAATAATAATAATAATAATAATAATATATTTCTACACGTACATAATGCAGACCTAGATGACATTTCTGTCATAATATAAGAAAGCCCCTGGTTATGTAGAACATTTCGGGTAATTTAGGTTATACTTGTCCCCCAGGATGATACCCACAACAGACGTCTAACACCCAGATACCTACTTACTGCTAGGTGAACAGGGACAGTAGGTGTAAGGAAGCATGAACAACGTTTCACCCGTGCTGAGGATCGATTCCGGACCCTCGGTGTGTAAGATGAGGAAACTACCAACCAAACCACTGGCACTGGCCTGTTAGTTCTAAAACTGGCTTGTCCTGAGTTCGAATCCTCCGTTCGGTTACTTATAAGTAACCGATCGGGTGTTATGTGGAAGTAATCAAAATCCCAGGATGGAAACGGTTTCTAATAAATATGTCCTGATGTTTGCTTACGTGTCTCTTTAAAGCAATTTCTTTGACGACTGCATAACTATGGGCTTTCTGCATGCACAGCTAAATGTCACCCATCTCTGTACCAGTGACCAGTGTTACTTCCAGTCCTGTACTGAAAAACGTAATATTTTTAATGTATTTTTAAAGATACAATTTCGATTACTTCAAGATTTCAGAAGCGCATTTTCGTGCATTCCGACCAATTACACGAAATGACCGGAAAATACAACATTTCTACATTTAAAATATACTACCTACCAAAGAAATAAGTTCGGTCTTTCCATGCGTAAGGACAAGCAGACAGACGGGATGTGGACAACAACATAAGCCCATAATAATCCAACTAGTAACTCCTGACTGAATATGGCAAGACCTTGGAAGAACAAGACCCAGTCTTTTTTTCCCTTCCAATACACTTATTTCAGGGTAATCTAGCTGGCTTGTGGCTCCCATTACGTGTAAGATCATAAAAGCTTCCCCGACATAATTTCCTGCGAAAAATCTTTCCCTAAAGACACTATTTATTCCGCTTTGGACTTACAAGGCACCATTTTATGTGTTTCCTGGAGTCTACCTGGGGGGTCAGCGCCCCCCACGACCAAGTCTTTGACCAGGACTCCGGATGAGTCAGAGCCTGGTCAACCAGGCTCTTACTGTTGTCTACACGCAATCCAACGTACGAATGACAACCCTGCTGATCGGGTACTGGCTTTGGGTATGTGTCCAGTTGTGCGCTTGAAGGTAGCCAAGGCTACTGTGTAATTCCCCTTATGCCTGGTGGGAGGCTGTTGAACATTCTTGACCTAAACATATATTGTGTTTTACCTTTGTGTACTCATGGCACCACTGCTTTTATTGGGTATTCTGCAGTTTGCCTATGTATATATGTATATTTATATATGTGGTGATCGATATAGGTAAAATTTGCCTATATATAAAATCATCTAGCCGACCATCGTCTAGCCCTCTCTTGTCTAGCCCTCCTTCGTCTAGCCCTCAACAACATCATCCTCGTCATCCTCAGTAGATTACTAAAAGTATTCTTTTCATCATCCCAAAATTCTTTCGGGAAATTTCTTTCCAGTTTTATCCTCTTCCGCTTATGTGGATTCCCCAGGAAAAAAATCGATAAGTTCCACCAAGAAATATTCTTTCTACATGTTTCTCTATTTTCTCGTCAGTGCCTCGGTAAATCCCTCTGTCGTTTTATCCTCGTTTAATAAATGATCTCTCCAATGATAATTATTCCATGCCTCAAAACTCGTTTTCTCTAATAGCTGGGTTTATCTTCCACTTTCAATTTAAAACTGGTTCGTGGCTGGTTCTGCCTGGCGTGCTTGCTCCTTTCTAACTCTCAAAAGTTCGGTTAACGTAAAATTGTTCGGATAATTTATTACTCTCCCGCTAAACCAATTTACTGTTATGCAATAAAGCCAAAGTAGTACAAGGAACGTGGTACTGGAGGGAACATTATGATATTTGTGGAAACTGTGGGAGGAGAAATTTGTTGTGCTATCATGTCAAGGAAGTATTGCGGAATAATGGAACAGATGTGTTCGAAGAAACGATGTTTATTATTATTATTATTATTGTGAATAAATGGTTTACAAAACCGAAAAGTTGATGAGACACTTGTGCAACATCTGTCAAGACTGATGGACTGAACACATCGACTCCAGGCTGAGGGACTGATTACCTCAAACTCCTCCTCATCTTCCACCTTTCTCTGCAATAAACTGAAGAAGCTACTGCGCGGCGAAACGTTTCCAGAATAAAGATACCCAAATGTTGCACAAATGTCTCATTTTTATTATTATTAATGTTATTATTTTTATTAGTTATTATTATTATTATTATTATTATTATTATTATTATTGCTGCTATCATGAAGACTAAATTGTTACGGGAAATACAATGGATGTGGCATGGAAGAAAATCACGTCTGACCCCAAAAAAATGAAGGCATCTCATATTCCACTGACACGGATACACACTGAGAGGTGTATTTCTCTTAGCCTATATATGCTGAGTTGCCTTCAGTCCGTTTTAGGAACTAAATTATTCTTGTCTGGTGATGAAAAGGTTACTTGCAGCCCTTAATGTAGTGGATACGTTTAAAACCCCTTTAAGTAACCATTCCACTAGTCATAAAGCACCCCCTTGAAGGAAGGAAAAAGCTTTTGTGTGGTGGTATTGTCAAAAATGCAGTGTTGTATTGTAAGAAAAGTTGAGGTGTAATACAAAAAAATTGACAGGATTCTTAATCTGAAAAAAAAATCATAAAAATAGGTGCATCATTAAAATGTAAATCTGCTGAGAATGCTGTAATCCGTGGCAGGTGTGTTGGTGTAGGGGTAGGTGTAGTGGCAGGTGTGTTGGTGTAGGGGTAGGTGTAGTGGCAGGTGTGTTGGTGTAAGGGTAGGTGTAGTGGCAGGTGTGTTGGTGTAGGGGTAGGTGTAGTGGCAGGTGTGTTGGTGTAGGGGTAGGTGTAGTGGCAGGTTTGTTGGTGTAAGGGTAGGTGTAGTGGCAGGTGTGGTGTGGTCGATGGAAAGGTGGTATGGTGTCAAGGTGTGAGGGTGGAATAATTACGAAAATGGTATACAGTATTGACAAGTTGCAACAGTTGGATATTTTATATTCTCAAGGCTAAGGGACTGATCACCTCAAAACTAATTCTACATGGTTGATGGACTGATCACATCTATTGCCTGATTCTATTTCCCCTCTTTCGTAACTTGTGTTTGAATGAAGAGGCCTGCTGTGTAGGCGAAACGTTTCAACAATAAAGGTATCAATTATTGCAGATGTGGAGGTGTCGTGGCAGGTGTAGGAGTGACGGTTGTGGCAGAGACGGCAGGCATGGTGGTAGATATGCTTCCACTGCAATGTTGCTCCGGCAGCAAGTAATGTTCCCTTAAACTGATAAAACTTTGTGTATAAATACTACTAACTTCCTCTGTAAATGAAGTCATTATTAGTCTAAAACATAATAACAGTATATATCTTCATATTATCCCAGGCGGCAACATTATCCTGTGTTGCGTTAAACTCGAATACAATTCTGCTCGTTCATTGTAATCTTTTATCTGACCTCATTGCTGTAGAGTAAAATCGTCACTATAAGTTCGCTTCATACGGGATATATACACTGTCGTTGTGTATACACTGTCAGTGTGTATACACTGAGAGTTTACTTCAATCCATATTTCTGACTGGAGGTAAACAGGTTACATGTAGCCTTGATGACCCTCGTGTAGTTGATAGACATTAAAAGACATCAACCAACCAACAATTTCACGGCTTTATTATTCGAGGATTTGGATTATAAAATATTTTAAATGAAGGGCAGTCAGATAATAGATTCAATTATCCAATGTTTCTTTAGTTCAGTGGATTTCCTACCCCCCAAATTACACTTTATTCCTGTCATTATTGTTCATGAATGTCAATATTAACCAGATTAGTGTTGAATAATAAGACACTTGTGCAACATTTGGGAATCTTTATCGAGGAAACGTTTCGCCAGTCAATAGCTTCTTCAGTTCAATACAGAGAATAACAAGAGAGAGATGAGGAGGAGTTTAAGGTGATCAGTCCCTTAGCCTGAAGACGATGTATTCAGTCCATCAATCTTGAGAAAAGTACAGCATATAAGCGGAGAAGTGACTTATATGTTGAAGTCAGGTGAGTAGAAGCAGGAGGAGGCAGAGTCACTATTGGACAAATCCACTAAAGTAAGTAGGTCATGCTTCATCTGCCACCGTTATTCTCTGTGTTGGACTGAAGAAGCCATTGGCTGGCAAAACGTTGCCTCAACTTGTCCGTTTTCAAACCATGTTCATCACACATTAGTGAAGTACCACAGACATACTATATAGTCCCTACAACGTAAAATGAACTTATATGTGAAACATAGTTTGTTATGAATAAGACACATATGTGACTCCTGGGTATCTTTATTATGAAGACACCCAGGTGTTGAACACGTGTCTTATTCATCTACTTGTCGTTATTGTCGTACCGTTACATACTGTTATGCATACGTAGCATTGCAATATTAGCTGTTTCTACTTTCGTGTGACTTAAAGGAACATGCTCCCACGAATTTTTGGAGACGAAAGTAATCAATTTAGTAGTTAACAAACTTTTTAACCATAGGGTCTGAGACTCTTCAAACAGATGAAACTGAAAGAAAAAAAATACAAATACCATAACCAACAAATGAGCTCAGAACGAGTTATATTGCTGCCAATACTTTTATAGTGTCAGGTTTCCATTATTCTTGAGAGATGTAAAAATTAGCAACAACTGCAATTGTAGACGATGCATTTAATTTTTTGTTGTTGTTGTAATTGCAGTTAGCGTATTTCAACAAGGATACAGGGACGGAGAATCGAGCCTTCACCACTCTTTGCGCTGCATCACCCACAGTGGATTAGCAATGAACATAAATTATATTAACTAGAAACTGGAGTGTTCCTTCCCGGCACCTAAGAACAACTCGTCTTTCCACCCGTAAGTTAAAATCAATGACCCACACAGGTTTAGCGTTTCACATAAACAGATGCATTAATAAAGAAGGAAATAATAAAATAATGGTACATTGACGATGAAGAAAAAAAAACTGAGCACTTTCCTTTGTTCATAGGTCATCTTCCTTTTTGTCTTGTTGAAGGGGGAGTAACTTCAGTAAGTGCGTCAGTAATGAATCTGAGGATAAGCACAATCGACCATCATATTCTTAAGTTATTTATATAAATAGAAATGCCAATGTGAATATAAGTCAAAATGCAACATAATAACTGTGTGTCCAGACAAGTAACTTACGTACTCATGGCAAAGTAAAAACGTAGCTCTTTACATAACTTTTTCTTTTGATTTCTCTGCAATCGTTATTTAGCTAATGTTTAGTTAGTCAGATTATCGTTAAATTATGATAAGCACTTTGGAGAGTAAGCGCAGTCAATGGAACAAGAGACATCAAGACGAAAATTACATTTATGAGGCTATAGGGCGGTATGTTACTAATGTCTGGATGAAAGGCCCGTATGTAATACTTTTACTTATGAATTTGTATATGTATCTCAAAAGAAACTAAATTATGAATCTAAAGATGAATTGGGCTCTTTTAAAATATTAATAAGTGGGCCATTTTTTCTCCCTGTTGTAGTTTCTTTGTAGAAACAGTTATTTGCCTTTTTTTCAAGGCCTCCCTTTTAAACCACCCAAGATAACCTAGTTTCAGTAACTCATTATATTAATTCGTTGATCTATAGTGGCGAGCACATACACAATGCCTGAGAAAAAGATAGGTAGCCACACACAACCAGAGCTGAGTGGTTGCTGAAAAAAAATAAAAGGTAATTGGCTCACTGGGGAGGCTTAAATGTCATTATTAAACCATTTTATGATTTCGTCCCCAGAATCAGATTGAACGAGGAATGGGAAACCGAAATGAAGTTATTTTTGGGTGTAATGATAACGAGAGAATCTCTCCTGCAATTCTCGGTTTAATATAAAGCCTTCCCATTCAGTGAATTACCCGAGTGCTTTAAGCCACACCTCTCATTATAAAGAAAGGAACACGGGTTTTTCGAAAGGTTATTACGTATCTTCTCCCTATGGTATCTAGAATGCATCATGGCGACAATTACTTACATGAGTGAAAACTAGGGATGGGACGATACCGGTTATTCTTGCCGACACAGATACCTTCAAAATTAGTCGATACCCACCGATTCCGACACTTTGCTTTGGCCGATATAAATACCGATACTCTGGCAACCCCCTGGTAAAAACTAAAAATTAAAATAACCTACCATCAAAATTCGTTGATCTGCATGATTTAACGATTAAATTTATACCAATTGTATGTCGCCATCTGTACGCATCTCAAAGGATGAGTTTTCTATAATTTGCTGACTACTATCTCAGACTTCGGAGACAATGGCGTATCGATGACACGTTTGAAGACAGACACAAGCTACAAAAGAAGCTTTCACTGGGACAAAGTTTCATTATGTGTAGTGCTTTATCAAATCAAAACTTGATCAAGTTTGTTATTAAGCTTGTGTCTTTGTCATCATATAACTTGGGTGTAATTCTCAAGACCAGACGGGTGGACCAGAGATGGACTTCATTAAGCATCTGTTGACCTACCTGTGAACGGTTTCGGGTTTTTTTCCTTCTACCCTGGAAATAAATGGTATAAAATACCGACACAATGGAAAAATAAACACATAAGCAGTATAATGTGATCCTTTATTGACAACGTTTCGCCCACTGCGTGGGCTTTATTGAGTCACAGACAGATCCACCTGATTGGATCCTATAAATACTCATGTTACTCTTTTTCCAGGTAGATCTGTCTGTGACTCGATAAAGCCCACTGCGTGGGCGAAACGTTGTCAATAAAGGATCACATTATACTGCTTATGTGTTTATTTTTCCTTCTACCCTCGTAGCCTGGCCTGAGGCCAGGCTTTCCTGATGATTGCCTCTTCAACCAGAATGCAGGTGTTAGTAGCCCACTGGCCAATACAGCCATCACAGCCTAGAATGATCTGGCATTTGACATAGGTAGTGGTCCAGTTTCTCCTTTAAGCCTTCTATCCATCTTACGGCTTCCACTCCTTATAAAAACAAAGGATGACTACATAGATTCCTAAGATAGTTCCTGATAATGAGTGTATATGTTCTTTGTTGGTTTATTCGTCATGGAATAAACCTGACAGGAGTAAGGTAACCTGTGCTGTGGTGCCGGCACCGCAGCTAAGGAGTGCCTTGAAGCTGTACTCACCTATTTGTGGTTGCAGGGGTCGATTCACAGTTCCTGGCCTCTTCGCTGGTAGCTACTAGGTCCATTCTCTCCCTGTTCCATGAGCTTTATCGTATCTCTTCTTAAAGCTATGTATGGATCCCGTCTCCACTACATCACACTCCAGATTGTTCCACTTCCTGACAACTGTCAGGACAAGTGAAAATAAGTAGGTAATAGCACTATGAAGTAACACAGCAGCAGCGACCTATACCTTCCATGGTGGTGGACTCTATTATCAAAGTGCGGACGATGTCAGCCCATCCTCTAATCTATAATTTTCACTTAATCATTATAAGTTGTAAAATTCAACATATATATACGAGTTGAAAATAATTATAAATACGGAACTTGAGTCAAGACATAAGTAAAACACGTACATATAGCTTTGAAGTGGAATTTTCAATACATTGTTTGCTATTCCATCAGCTGTACTTACTCCCTAAAATACTAATAATGAACTGACTATAATCTAACTAACCAAACCTAAATAACGGGAGTAGATAAATCATAAGGAAAAATATGCAAAACGTTAACGGATTTATTAACAGTATGTTAAATATACGTACCGGTAAGTGACTTATATCTGAAGCTAATACTGTATGTTGCACTCTGGCTTACACCTGTGTTGGAATTCAACTTAAGCAAATTAAGTTAAAAAAACTAACATACTTATCGAAAGACAGGATGTAGTGCGATGTATTGTAAATGTCAAATAACTTTAATTAAGTCCCAATACACAATTTTAAACTTTTACTCTGGTTTTACATAGGAAACTCTGTAGAATTTAATATAGGAGCACAAGTGCTTTAAATGACCTAGTTTACCTTAGGTGGATATGGCAGGGATAATTCTCGTTTTCTCTAAAAGCACAGCACTGAAAAGCGTTAGAGAAAACGTTATCGTCAGATGAATGAACGGTAACTTACTAGTTTCTAACTGGTGGTATTGTTATATGGACACAGTAAACCTTCTGTGGTCAGATGACATATTCGGGGAAACTGTACAAGAAGGATTGTGTGGGAGTAAGATTATTTAGACACATGTACACATAAGTATAATTATCATACAGTATAAATTACCTAGGATAACCCAGAAAAGTCAGACAAAGTGAGCTGTGGAGGACTGTGTGGGAGTGAGCTTGAGCTGTAGAGGACTATGTGGGAATGAACTGTGGAGATGGACATGTGGAAGTGAGCTGTATGGGAAGGACAGTGGGACGTACTATTTAGGGTGAGCTGTGTGAGGACTGTGGGGTAAGCTGTGGGAATAAGGGATAATGCAGGATGAACTGTGTGGTGAGCTGTGTCGGGGAGGACTGTAGGGTAAATTGTGGGGAGGACAGTGGGAAGGACGCTGGTGTGGATTTCAATAGCATAGCATAAAACAGTTCAGGAACCAAGGCTTGCCACAAAATAGGTAATGAAAATGAGAAATGGTATGGTGATACCGACAATTTAGTTTGATATCTTTATTATGCACCCCATACCCATCCTGTGGGCAGTAGTCAAAATATTGTTACGTTATCATGTATTTTTTATGCACCCCATACCCATCCTGTGGGCAGTATTCAAAAGATTACAAAGGTACATAATGGGTCCAGGGATACGGAAAAACACTTATGTACAGTTCAGGACATTTATTAAATAAGTGATAAGAAGCTTGCAAGATTCGACGTCACTGCCTTATTCACAAATGTTCCAGTTGATCAAGCCATTGGTCTTCGCAGGGTGATTAATGATGATACAGAGTTACCTGTACCATGCCATGATTTTGTGAGCCTGGTCAAGCTGTGTTCGTTTTAACTGTTTTAGATTTGAAAACAAGTATAAACAACTGTTCGGGCTAGCCATGGGCTCACCCCTTAGTGTGTACTGATTAATTTATATATGGAGGACCTAGAATACAGACGGATCCTAAATACCATCTATAGATCAGTTACATGGATGCGGTACTTTGATGATATTTTGGTCATTGTAACTAAAAATCTAGAAGTACGTGACATCCTCAACACCATCAACACTCTGGAACCTACAATTATATTTACACTAGAGGAAGAGAAGGACAACCAATTACCATTTCTCGACGTTCTCCTACTCACAGGTGAAAACAGACTTTCTTTTAAAGTCTACCGTAAACCAACCTACAAAAAACGATCTTCTACATTTCTTCTCTCACCATGACACCAGAACTAAAAGAGGGGTAGTTATAAGCTGCTTTCTTAGAGCTTACAAAATTTCCAGTCCGCACTTTCTCGAGGAAGAATACACATACATCACACATTCATTCAGTTCGCTACACTTCCCCCTACACTTCATACGTGACTGCAAGAAACGTGTGACACGCATCCTAAACAAGACTAACACCAATCCAGTAGAAGAGAAGCCTCCAAGTTACATCGTTTTACCGGTCAGCGACGTTGTAACTTAAGTTTATAAAATACTTAACACTTTGTCACACACCCCATATGGGGTGTGTGACAAAGTGTCAAGTATTTGACACTAGGACATATCAGAAAACGTTTCGGTCCTGGGACCTTGATCACTTCTAACGGAGCTGAGTCAAAGTCCCGAAACATTTTATAATAAATATGTCCTGGTGTTTCCTCACGTGTCTTTCCAAACCAATTTGTAGATATCAATTACCAAGGTTTATACCAGTCCATGAATTAAGAGCCGGAATATGAAGAGGTTAAGAGAAGTAAACCATAATAAACCCGAAGTTCCCAAGGCACTAATTTCACCTTCACAGTCTCACCTGTCTAGCCTCGGGCTTTCCCCACACAATCTTCACCATTACTACCTCTCTTGTGGCCGGATACCCGCTGAATAGGATTTGGAAAGTGAATTTGCTGCCGACAGAAAGGGGGTTGTGAGAAGAGGCTGGAAATAATAGCAAATAAAAGCAATAACAGTTTCCTCTCATAAGTCTATCTGGTGTCTAGTAGTATGTCTAGCTGGTGTCCTGTAGTATGTGTATCTGTTGTCTAGTAGTATGTCAATCTGGTGTCTAGTAGTATGTCTATCTGGTGTCTAGTACTATGTCTATCTGGTGTCTAGTACTATGTCTACCTGGTGTCTAGGACTATGCCTATCTGGTGTCTAGCACTATGTGTATCTGGTGTCTAGTAGTACGTCTATCTGGTGTCCCTGTATTATGTCTATCTTTATCTGATATGTTTCTCGTAAACTAAATTCTATATTTTGTTTGTAAATTAGGCATAATAAAATTAAAAGTTTTACATATCGGTGTAAAGCTACATTAACTTTTTTTCCGTTTTATGTAACAATTTATTACTGAATTCAAATAAATTCGTGTGATCAATTCTCGTTCATGCGAATTATTATTTAATTAAATCACTGTTTATATATATAAATACTGTATAAATAACTAGAATTTATTTAGGCATATAGACCTCTGTATTTGATGAACGTTAGACCTATTAAAGCGTACACACAACCAGAATCGAGATCTTGGGTGAATAAATATGTCTTGAAACTAAAGACGGGTCAGAGATTTGCTGATACATAGATTAATCCCGGAGCAAAAGGAATAACGAATGGAGACACCAAGTCAGTAGGCCTCCTGCAGTGTTCCTCCATTCTTACGTTCTTAACACTAATGCTACCCAAGTAATAGCTTTTATAACCTTTTACTCATGTGCAAGTTGATTTTTCTACCACATGTATTACTACTACTACTACCACTAGTATTACACCTCACTCTGAGCCTACATATACCTTATATGTAGGGATAGAACTTTGTGAGGCCAGCATGGTCTAGGGAGGAGAAATCCTACAATAGAGTATAGTGTATCACGATTGTTAGTATAATATATTTTTTAGAAAGTTTGTGTAATCAGCACTTAACTAATATTTGTCATGAAATGGATAGACTGACTTCAGCAATTTCGGTTGCTAGTTGCTGAAGTTTTATAATTTGACACTATGTGTTGTAATAATCATGTTCAAGTGATATCATGTCGGTTGAATGTAGAAATATAAGAGTATATAAGGATTAAGTAGGATGTAAAGAAATAAATAATATCATCTAGGTGGTGGGGGGGGGTGATATGGAAGAGAGGCAGTACATCTCTATATTATGTTTTTTTTCTGACTGTCACGTGAGGATATTTCAGTTTTCACCATATGTTCAGTACTAAGGGTCGTTCGTATGAACGTAATTGTTTTGAAGTGATTTTGACGGGCTTTGGAGTCCATTTTGTATATGTAGTAACGTAATATGCATTGTAGGTATAGAAGAGTCCACGGTGGTGTGTCCTTAAGTGTGCACCGTTCATTGTTATGTATTGACATAGATAGTACTTCATAATTATGGCATGTGCCTATTTTCTCATGTGTGCGGATCTTCTATGAATGTAATATGATATGTATTAATGTTTTCTTTTAAATAATAAAAAAAAAAACATATACCCTGTGTGTTCATATATTGTTTGTAACGGCTTGATAAAGCTCCTGGAGAGCGAAACGTTGCCACAATAAAATGTCACATTAGTTGTACTTGTGTCCTTTTATCTAACATACTGTCGGTAATTCTACCAACATTAATATAAACTCTAAATGCATATAGGCTGAGATATATACCCGTCAGTAAAATCACACCGCTGCTTTCAGTGTATATACACGAAGAGATGTATCCCTCAAAATATATATCAAATGTGCCATCTACTGTTCCTCGAGATATATTAAGTTTCTGCCGATTCCCACTAGACAGCAGCATGGCCACCAAGGCTTCCGAGGTTCTCCACGCAGGCAAAAGATGGCAGGACCTGACGGGTCCAACTGTATCGATTGTTATAAGCAAACTAAGCAGCAAGAGGAGCTAAGAACCAGCAAGCTGCTTACATTTCTGTTGAAAAACAGGAAGAAAACTCATACAATATGACGCGTTTAAATACTTGGTAAAAACGAAATGATAGGGAATTATTCGAGGTTACTGCACGTGAGGTGTACCTAATAAAGACAACAAACTGTTGCACACGTGATTTACTCATCTAATGATAAATATTATGAATTATTTGCCTGTAGTGACAGCTCTAACTTCGTGTGTAATGTAATGTTAATTAGTCATGAGACCACACAGAATGTTTTGTTAACATACCAAGCAACATCAAACTAAACATAAACAATGTTAACATGTCTACACTGTAATAAACGTCCGAGGAAGAAGAATAAATACAGTAGCAGTGAAATGTATAAAGGATTTGTCCACAAGAGATGTAGGTTTCTTCAGAGTAATGGTGCTTCTTGTCAGGTTAAATACAATGCACTTTAACCCTATACCACTTAGTTGTACTGACCTAGAAGACTTATTTTTTTCCCTGCAACAAGTGAACACATGTACTCAACTGATGAGGATTTTGATTGTTTAAAAAAAAAACAAGTGTACATTCTGTTCATGTCAATGCCAGATCACATTCATCTAAACATCTCCTGAAGTTAGGATTCTGGCAAACAAAACTAAGGCAGTGATGTTTTTCATTTCTGAATCTTGGTTAGATGATACAATGACTGACGACGAAGTCATAATAGAAGGAAACAACATAAAGCGTTTGGATAGAAAAAGACATGGAGTGGGTTTTTTATTCCAGATACAAGCAACATACGTATTTTAAACATAAGTGCGATTTTTAACTTATTCTCTGTTGTTACATCGGCACTAACGACTCTCCAAAATGCTATTCACTAATTAACGATGCATTTTTTGATGTTATAAGAACGAACTCTACCTAAATCTGGATTTTTTTTTGACTGGCTAGATATGTACTACAAGGGTCTTGCAATCCCATTCATTGACAACCAGGATAAATTCTATAAGAAACATAATAGACTCCGAAGTGTCCTTGTTTGCAGATGATGTGAAGTTGATGAGAAGAATTCAATCGGACGAGGACCAGGGATCTGGACAGGCTGCAAGCCTGGTCCAGTAATTGGCTCATGAGTTCAACCCCACGAAATGCAAAGTCATGAAGATTGGGGAAGGGCAAAGAAGACCGCAGACTGAGTACAGTCTAGGGGCCAGAGACTGCAAACCTCAATCAAGGAAAAAGATCTTGGGGTGAGTATAACACCAGGAACATCTCCTGAGGCGCACATCAACCAAATAACTGCTGCAGCATATGGGCGCCTAGCAAACCTAAAAACAGCATTCCGACATCTTAATAAAGAATCGTTCAGGACCCTGTATACTGTGTACGTTAGGCCCATACTGGAGTATGCAGCACCAGTTTGGAACCCACATCTAGCCAAGCACGTGAAGAAGCTAGAGAAAGTGCAAAGGTTTGCAACAAGACTAGTCCCGGAGCTAAGGGGTATGTCCTACGAGGAGAGGTTAAGGGAAATCGACCTGACGACACTGGAGGACAGGAGAGACAGGGGAGGACATGATAACGACATATAAGATACTGAGAGGAATTAACAAAGTGGACAGAGACGGAATGTTCCAGAGATGGGACACAGCAACAAGGGGACACAGTTATAAGTTGAAGACTCAGATGAATCACAGGGATGTTAGGAAGTATTTCTTCAGTCACAGAGTGGTCGGGAAGTGGAATAGCTTGGGAAGCGATGTAGTGGAGGGAGGCTCAATACATAGCTGTAAGAAGAGGTATGATAAAGCTCATGGAGCAGGGAGAGTGACCCAGTAGCGGCCAGTGAAGAGGCGGGGCCAGGAGATATGAATCGACCCCTGCAACCACAACTAGGCGAGTACAACTAGGTGAGTACATGGGATAGGGTACGTCTCAGGTGCAGGGGTGAGAGTTCAGTCAAAGGAACCTTTGTTGAATTGCATAACACTTAAGTTTAAACTGGTGGCAAAGATGAGAGACGAGAAAATAACTCAGTTAGCATCTACTATAGTTATCAGAGCGCAAGAAATAAAATAGATAAGCTAAGACTAATTGCATCTGCAGGAAATATAGAGGTTACTACAATAACTGGAACCTGGTTCAATTTGAAAAACAGGGACATGCCTGCTGAATGCCACATACAGTGGTATAAATTATACCACACTGATAAAAGTCAACAGGAATATAGGCGGCGTTGCTATGTATGCCAGGAAAATTTTTAAACTGCTGCATCAGAAATGATTTAAAGGCAGGAGGGAGGGATACGGAAACTATATGGCTGCAGTTTCTTGAGGGACATGAAAAGCTAATTTTAGGTGTGATCTACAGACCTCCAAACCTATATAGTGTCCTGGGTAAACTTCTTGGCACAAAATTGCTAAGGTGTCTAAATACGAAAATGTCGTTCTAATGGAAGATTTCAACTTCACCCAAATTGATTGGAACAATCCGACGGGAAACGTAAAATCTAGAGACTTTCTACAAACAGTCAAGGATTGCTTTTTACAACAATTTGTGACAAAATCCACTACAGAAAATAATTTACTAGATTTGGTTCTGGCCAACAAGGAAACTCTGATAAACAATCCCGAGGTTAATGGAGAGGTAAGAGGAAGTGATCACAAGTAGCTGAGTTTCAATGTTTCACGATGGAGCTACCTAAATAACGATAATATAGTTAATTAAGGTTCCTGATTTTCATGCCACGGACTGTGTTGGGATGAGGGATTACGTATACATTGTAGAGTAGGGTCACCTCTCTGGGGATTATCAGGACTGAGATCTGACAGATGGGAATGATGATTGAAAATGTGGCATTTTTCAGAACGTCATACAAGCAGCTCAATACACATATATTCCTCACAGAGAAATTAGATCAAACATAAATGAACTTAAACATCTTTTGGGTGAAAAGAGAGGCATTCACAGGCGAATCAGAAGCTTAGGGGGTCACCTGATGGACAATATACTCATTTTAAGAGGAAAGTCAAAAAGGGAATAAGAAAAGAGGAAATCAAAGACCAACACAAAGGGGTTCTTTCGGGTATATAGAAGATTATGGAAAATATAGGGCCACTTAAATGTAACTTAGGTCAGCTTCCTGTTATGTTGAAAATGGTTTAAAATACCGAAAAGTTGATGATTAAGATACATGTGCAACTGTTGAACATGTGTCTTAATCATCACCTATTTCCTTTCTGTTTTTACTCAAGAGGACACAGATGAAATCCCAGAAATCAATAATTTTAGAGGTCAGGACGAAAATAAATTATGCAAAATCAAAGTCACTAGTGACATGGTCTTCAAACAAAAAGATAGATTGAAACCAAATAAAACCAAGTTCGTGAAACATCGTACTAATAAGGGCGGAATTCCTTTTTTTGTTTGTAATGGTGTAATCACGATTTCGTGAGTCAGGTCTCCTTTTGCTGTCACTTAACACTTGTCGGCTACGCCATATTTCAACACGAAATTCATGCATTCAATCTGATGTAAAGATCTCACTAAAACCCCAGGAAGGTCACCGAAGTCTTCTATGCGCCGTAAATCAACGAAGGCGCGGTCTCCTAGTGGAGGAGTGGCGGTAGGAAGAACATTTCACGAGGAAAGCGCTCACTCACTCCTCTTCCTAGTGACAGTTCCAACAACATAAACACGGAATGACTTTTATGCTGGTGGTGGTGGTGGTTTAATGAGAGAAAATTCAGCAGTGTACTAGAGTCTAGAACCAAAAATTGTCGTGCTAGTCTAGAACCAAGTACTGGTGTACTAGATTCTAGAACCAAGGTTTGGTGTGGTAGAGTCTAGAACCAATTGTTGTACAAGAGTCTAGAACTAAGGATTGGTGTACTAGATTCTAGAACCAAGGATGGGTGTGCTAGAGTCTAGAACCAAGGGCTCTTGTACTGGTGGCTAGAACTAATTATTGACCGGTGTGATAGGGGCTAGAACCAAGGGGCTCTTGTACTGGTGTGCTAAAGCCAGAAACAAGTATCGGTGTACTAGGGGCTAGACCCAAGCCTTTAATACTAGTGGCTAGAACGAAGTGCTGGTGTGCTAGAAGCTACAACGAAGGATTAATTACGGGTGGTTGCCTGCTGAGTTATCAGAGAGAACCATCACTCACACAGACAACACTCCAGCAACTTGGCTCTCGGCTCCTGGAATGACGGAAATGGAGCTGAAGTTTGGACAGGTTATCTGGTGGCTGCACACTATCCTTCTGTTGGTGGTGGATGAACGGGTGAGTAGGTGGGTAGCTGGTGGCTGTGGTGATTAGTGGTGCTAGTGGTGATGGTTGTGATGATGGTTGCAGTGATGGTATTGGTGTCAATGGCGTCTGGTGATGGTGGTAGCAGTGATTGTAAGTGTTGTTGGTGTCAACTGTGTTGGCGACTGTGATGTGTCCGAGGATCTAGAAAAGGAATTACAGAAGTAAAGGAATTACAGTAAACTAATTACTTACCAGTTTGTAGCAGTTAAAATCTTAAGGTTTTATTTTCAGATGTGTATATTATTGTTGACAATCTGACGTGATTTGTGATGCTTGTGGTAGCGGTGGTGGCTGTGATAGTGGTGGGAGAATAGGAAGTAGTCAGGTTCGATCCCATGAAGGCTAGAAGGTTTGGATTTGAGAAGGACCTGCTTAGCATGGGCACTGCTTAGCTTCCAGAACTATTGCACATATTAGTAATGAACTGCAATCACCACTTGCTAAGCCATTCTTGTATTATATTAAAGCTCTCTGGCAATTATTGCTGATTCGTATTCCCATTTCCTTGTATGTCGTGAATTTTTCTCACCATGAGGCGGGCTAAAACAACACGGGTTCGACCCCCCGGCTAGTCGCAGTGTTGTTATTGATTAAATACCACTCATTCGTGGTTACAATACTATATATACTGCTTGTGGAGGATAGTACACCAAACGGGGAGTAGAATGAAATTACCTATGAGGCACCCACACCACCGTATGTTTTCGGATCACGGTACAACACCTAGCTCTGCTGGGTGCGTGATTTTTGTAGGATTGGATGTTCAGTATATATATATATATATATATATATATATATATATATATATATATTTTTTTTTTTTTTTTTTTTTTTTTTTTTTTTCAACAAGTCGGCCGTCTCCCACCGAGGCAGGGTGACCCAAAAAGAAAGAAAATCCCCAAAAAGAAAAAACTTTCATCATCATTCAACACTTTCACCACACTCATACATAATCACTGTCTTTGCAGAGGAGCTCAGATACGACAGCTGAGAAAAGTCCCTCCCAGCTGTCACTATCTCAGACCCTCCTTTAAAGTGCAGGCATTGTACTTCCCATTTCCAGGAATCAAGTCCAACTAAATCAATTAACTGGTTTCCCTGAATCCCTTTACACAATGTTACCCTGCTCACACTCCAACAGATCGTCATGTCCCAAAACCATTCGTCTCCATTCACTCCTATCTAACACGCTCACACATGCTTGCTGGAAGTCCAAGCCCTCGCCCACAAAACCTCCTTTACCCCTTCCCTATAACCTTTTCTAGGACGACCCCTACCCCGCCTTCCTTCCCCTACAGATTTATACGCTCTCCAAGTCATTCTACTTTGATCCATTCTCTCTAAATGACCAAACCACCTCAACAACCCTCTTCAGCCCTCTGACAAATATTTTTAGTAACTCCACACCTTCTCCTAATTTCCACATTCCGAATTTTCTGCATAATATTTACACACACATGCTAGACAGACATTTCCACTGCCTCCAGCCTCCTCCTCGCTGCAGCATTTGCAACCCATGCTTCACACCCATATAAGAGTGTTGGTACCACTATACTTTCGTACATTCCCTTCTTTGCCTCCATGGATAAAGTTTTTTGTCTCCACAGATACCTCAATGCACCACTCACCTTTTTTCCTTCATCAATTCTATGGTTAACCTCATCCTTCATAAACCCATCCGCTGACACATCAACTCCCAAATATCTGAAAACATTTACTTCTTCCATAATCCCTCTCTCCAATGTGATATCCAATTTTTCTTTATTTAAATCGTTTGATACCCTCATCACCTTACTCTTATCTATGTTCACTTTTAACTTTCTACCTTTACACACTCTCCCAAACTCGTCCACTAACCTTTGCAACTTTTCTTTAGAATCTCCCATAAGCACAGTATCATCAGCAAAAAGTAACTGTGTCAACTCCCATTTTGCATTTAATTCTCCATAATTTAATCCCACCCCTCTCCCCAACACCCTAGCATTTACTTCTTTTACAACCCCATCTATAAATATATTAAACAACCATGGTGACATTACACAACCCTGTCTAAGACCTACTTTTACCGGGAAGTAATCTCCCTCTCTCCTACACACCCTAACCTGAGCCTCACTATCCTCATAAAAACTCTTTACAGCCTTCAGTAACTTACTACCTATTCCATACACTTGCAACATTTGCCACATTGCTCCCCTATCCACTCTATCATATGCCTTTTCTAAATCCATAAATGCAATAAAAACTTCTCTACCTTTATCTAAATACTGTTCACATATATGCTTCACTGTAAACACTTGATCTACACATCCCCTACCCACTCTAAAGCCTCCTTGCTCATCTGCAATCCTACTCTCTGTCTTACCTCTAATTCTTTCAATAATAACCCTGCCATACACTTTACCTGGTATACTCAGTAAACGTATTCCCTATAATTTTTACACTCTCTTTTATCCCCCTTCCCTTTATATAAAGGAACTATACATGCTCGCTGCCAATCCCTAGGTACCTTCCCTCTTTCATACATTTATTAAACAAAAATACCAACCACTCCAGCACTATATCCCCCTGCTTTTAACATTTCTGTCATGATTCCGTCAATTCCAGCTGCTTTACCCCTTTCATTCTACGTAATGCCTCACGCACCTCCCCACACTCACATCCTGCTCTTCTTCACTCCTAAACGATGTTGTACCTCCCTGGCGAGTACATGAAATTATCGCCTCCCTCTTTTCATCGACATTTAAAAGTTCCTCAAAATATTCCCGCCATCTACCCAATACCTCCAGCTCCCCATCTACTAACTCCCTACTCTGTTTTTAACTGACAAATCCATTCTTTCCTTAGGCTTTCTTACCTTGTTTATCTCACTCCAAAATTTTTCTTGTTTTCAGCAAAATTTCTTGACAGAGCCTCTCCCGTTCTTTCATCCGCTCTTCTTTTGCACTCTCTCACCACTCTCTTCACCTTTCTTTTACTCTCCATATACTCTGCTCTTCTACTAACACTTCTGTTTTGTAAAAACCTCTCATAAGCTACCTTTTTCTCTTTTATCACACCCTTTCTTCTTCATTCCACCACTCACTCCTCTTTCCTCCTGCACCCACCCTCCTATAACCACAAACTTCTGCCCCACATTCTAATACTGCATTTTTAAAACTATCCCAACTCTCTTCAACCCCCACTACTCCTACTTGCACTAGCCCACCTTTCTGCCAATAGTTGCTTATATCTCACCCTAACTTCCTCCTCCCTTAGTTTATACACTTTTACCTCTCTCTTACTTGCTGTTGCCATTTTCTTTTGTCCCATCTACCTTTTACTCTAACTGTAGCTACAACCAAATAATGATCTGATATATCCGTTGCCCCTCTATAAACATGTACATCCTGAAGCCTACTCATCAACCTTTTATCCACCAATACATAATCCAACAAACTACTTTCCTTACGTGCTATATCATACCTTGTATATTTATTTATCCTCTTTTTCATAAAATATGTATTACTTATTACCAAACCTCTTTCTACACATAGCTCAATTAATGGCTCCCCATTTACATTTACCCCTGGCACCCCAAATTTAGCTACTACTCCATCCACAACATTTTTACCCACTTTAGCATTAAGATCCCCAACCACAATTACTCTCTCACTTGGTTCAAAACTCCCCACACACTCACTCAACATTTCCCAAAATCTCCTCTCTCCTCTACACTTCTCTCTTCTCCAGGTGCATAAACACTTACTATAACCCACTTTTCACATCCAACCTTTATTTTACTCCACATAATCCTTGAATTTATACATTTATATTCCTTCTTTACCTGCCATAACTGATTATTCAACATTATTGCCACTCCTTCTTTAGCTCTAACTCTATTTGAAACCCTGATCTAATCCCATTTATTTCTCCCCACTGAAACTCTCCTACCCCCTTCAGCTTTGTCTCACTTAAAGCCAGGACATCCAGCTTCTTTTCATTCATAACATCTACAATCATCTCTTTCTTATCATTCGCACAACATCCACGCACATTCAAACATCCCACTTTGACGATTTTCCTCTTCTTCTTTTTAGTAAGCTATACAGGAAAAGGGGTTACAAGCCCATTGTTCCCGGCATTTTAGTTGACTTTTACAACACGCATGGCTTACGGAGGAAAGATTCTTATTCCACTTCCCCATGGATATGAAAGGGAAAAGCAATAAGAACAAGAACTATTAAGATAAAATAAAAAAAAACTCAGATGAGTGTGTATACAATAATCGTGTACATGTTTGCGTAGTGTGACCTAAGTGTAAGTAGAAGTAGCAAGACGTACCTGAAATCTTGCATGTTTATGAGACAGAAAAAAGACACCAGCAATCCTACCATCATGTAAAACAGTTTCAGGTTTCTGTTTCACAGTCACCTGGCAGGATGGTAGTACCTCCCTGAGTGGTTGCTGTCTAGATAGATAGATAGATAGAGAGAGACCATGGAACTGGAAGTGGCAACGGGAAGCACATTAAAACACACCCGCAAGTTAAATAAGTGGTGCAAAAAATGCAGGAAGAATGACTATATAAATAAAATGTCTGACGAATGTATCGAGATCCATGAACAGGTTGTGTCTGCAACAACTCCTGTTTCAAAATATATAATAAAGACAGGACACCACCACCAAACTACTCTTTGTTACTACAAACAGGTAATTACATAAACACCCTCCATTATTTTTTCATAATTAGTATCCAACTAATTAGCAATTTGAATGTAGTGCAGTAATTAGCCCCACCTCTAATGGCTCCCAAGCCTGGGAACCACCAATAATAATAATGTTTAAGGGCCAAACCTCTATTCGCTCAAAAATATTTTTAGCGCAATATTCAGCAATATTTATGCTTATATGGGAGCGCCTCTTTTTTTGTAACAGAATAAGCCATAACAATGGTAAAGTTATGGCTTCAGTAATGCTGAAGCAGTATTATTATTATGGGGGAAAACTAAACCCGTTGGGATTATACAGCGCTTGTTAAGGGGGGGGGGGAGAAAGCATTCAGGCTTAATTCAGGGAATTCGAGCACAGATCCAATTCCCTAGAACAAGAGCCCCTCACCAGCATCAAGGAACCTTTCTTGAGGGGAAGTTTGAGCAGTATAAAACACTGAATGTGTGTGTTCAAGCTGCACCTAGACCCGCCTCATAACATTCTATTGGCTGACATGATGTGTTTCTATCATATATGTAATGTTGTCTCTGATTTTTGAAGCTGTGTACGGTTCTAGCCTGCAGTATTCCGTGTCCCAGTCCGTTCCACTTTCTTATCCCTAATTCTTTCACTGTCCAGACACCCGAAATTAATACTGCTTCCAGTGTCCACTTAAAAATAAATCTGAAATTGTACAGAATATTTTTCTGAAGGTAATGACACCAAAAGTACAAAATTTGATGGAAAACGTACGGAATTACGCAGGGGCAAAGTTAGCAATCTGGGTGCATTTTACACTTCGGCGATTTCGCCCACTTTGAGTTCTATTTAGTCAATTCCATTGCTCCTTTCGGCTAATTTCTTAGGAATTTCACTAATATGCATTCCTTTCTATCGGCTGAGCACAAGAAACCGCCCATTAAAGTATTGCAACTACTCTAGAGTGCACAGAATTCAGCAATTTTATCCAATTTTACACAAAATTAAAAAATACCAATTTAAAACTAGAATTCAAAATAAACACTGTAGACATTCCTGGCACTAAAACAACACTTTCCTCTGTTCATTAATCACTTTCCTTCCATTTTCAATTCATATTCATACAAAAATAGATTTGCTCTATTTCCCGAATAATAAAATATAACCAAGAATGATTGATCGTAGTTTACGGCGTCCCAGTAATTGAACATAACCTATTAAGAACCCATAAAATAAACAGGTGGTTAGAGGGAGGACTTACCCGTCTTCAGGAAAATCGAAAAAAAAAATCGAATATTTCCGCTACTTTTGAGCCCAACTTCAAGCTACTTTCGTTCCTAAAATCAACCAAAATAATCTCTATTTCAATAACATGTCTTCCATTCTATCCCATGATGCCAAGAAACAAACAATAAGACCGAAAAACCATCCTAGAAAATACCTGAAAGTCGCTATTTTAAAACAAACACATGGTCTGAGTTTTGCTTTTCCCATCATGCACCGCGAGGAGCAGGATTTTTTATACTATACTGTGTAAATTCATCGCGCAAACCAATTCTTTCATATCTATGCCAAAATTCACAGCTTATCTGAGTGAGCTGAGTTCATGACGTAGAACTACGTGAAGGACCCTGACCTCAACGATGTAGTTCGACATCTATTTTTCAACTTCAACAAGAAACACATTAACTGGGCCCAAATATAAAATGTCCTTACTGACATAAGCTGGGAAGATAGTATGAGTAACATGGATGTGAATCAGTGTATCGAGAGAATGAGCTCATTGCACTAACGGTATGCTGTAGCCTGATGAATACCCTTACGAAAATTAATAGAAGATGCAAATTAGAGAGAGAGACACAGCTGATATATCACGAAAATGTTAGGCAAAAGAACACAGATACAACTATTGTGACATTTTATTGTAGCAACTTTTTGCTTTCCAGGAGCTTTGTTATGGCTTGACAAAGCTCCTGGAGAGCGAAAAGTTGCCACAATAAAATGTCACATTAGTTGCATGTGTCCTTTTACCTAACATTTTGTCGGTAATTCTACAATTATAATTAATCATGAAAATGGAAGATCAAAAACAATGGTGTTTCAAACCAACCATTATCCACCTAACCGAAACCATACAACAGAACGAGGGAATTGTATACATTAACAAAACTCGTCATACACAGTGTCCTGGATCAATACAGAAAACGTAAAACTCTTCGGCTTGATGTCCAGCGCCAGCCCCACCCTCTCCATGTGTAAGGTGATACCACCCCTTCCCCCGTACCTGACCTCGGACATCTGTATGTTACACAGGGCGATAAAGAGCCATTCTGGATGAAAGCTCTAGCAATGAATGTTTGCACCATTTAATTTTTTTTAATTACCTTTTGTTGGCTTAGGCCACTGTCTGACATATTCTCTGCTGCTTAGATTTCTATCACCTACTTTTGTTTGAAGCTATTTTTCCTACATCCCTACATCTAATTTTCTTTTATCTCTCTCTCCGTTTCCCCATTCTAATTATCCACTATCTGAATGCTCCTGAATAAATAATATCGATTTTTTTTCAAATAGTGGTCTTTTAAGCTTAGAAAATAATGAATGTAAATAACGACGAGAAAATAACTTTAAAAGAAAAGATATAATAATGATCTGGAAGTAGCGTCTAATTGTATGATTCTGACGTACTGACTTTAACGTACTGTATGACGTACTGACGGTAGTGACGTAATGTTGGCATCACACACTGAGGACAACTCCAACATACCTGGAATGAAAATAATAATATTATTATTAATATTTTTATTATTATCATATTTAAATAAGTGCTAAACACGTATTGAGTATGGGTATACAGGGCTGCAACTGAAAAAAGAAAAAGACAGAGGACGAGGATGAAAAATAAAGAAAACTTAACAACAGAAAATATATTCAGTATATCACAAATATACACCTAATAAATACTAGTATAGTTCATGTACATCCTAAAGGTTGTCTTTAATACGAATTGTAAAACTGAAGTTCAGGATTCCTCTGATACTACGTATCCGACCCAGTGTTGCAATAGTGTAGCAGAGGCCGGCTGATGCCTGGTTGGTGGCTGCAAGGAGAAAATGGCTAAATTCTTGGAACTGATATTTTTGATTGGTTGCCGGATGCTGCGGGAGGTCTGATTACGAATAAGTCTTATTTTAGATTACACGTTTTTTCAGGATGTGGGTAGCGGTGGGAGGCGTCTATACAACTACACGCATTAACACTCAAGCCAAAAATCACAAAGATGAAAAAAACACTTCAGGCTGACAAACACACGCACAAAATACAAGTTATTCAAAAAAGAAGAGCGACCCATGGTGAATGTATATATTACTGTGAAAACCTTAGTGGCTAACACATCTGAACAATTTCTGCCATATATAAGTAAACATGCTTGTTCATGGGTTGCGTCTCTTTCTGAACACACTATACATATACCAATCACGTCAATAAAAATAATCCGCATCAGTGAAAAAAAAAAAAAAAAAAAAAAATAACGTTGAAAAAACATTTGTATAATTTCTTAAGAGGTCGGTAGAGGCCTCCCTGGTAATTATAAAAACAACAACGTGTGGAAACTGTTTAAATGTGACTCACAAACCAGCACACTACGCTACCCGCAAGGAGGTGACTTAAGAGGTGTGCTGCACCACAATTTACAGTGACGAATTCTTGTTGAAAGAGGAAAGCCAAACAACCACGTCATGCTCAACCCTGTATACTGGTAACTTTTTGTTCGTCTGTAGGGCCCTGCAGGCCAGAACACTGGAATAAGACTGTGTACAAACGATATGGTATACACCTGGACAAGCTTGACATCTGGTCTAGCAACTGGCTGCTCGAATGTAATCCCACCAAATGCAAAGTCATGAAGATCGGGGAAGGGCAAAGAAGACCGCTGACATAGTACAGGCTAGGTGGACAAACGCTACAAACATCGTTATAAGAGAAAGGCCTTGGGGTGAGTATAACACCAAGCACGTCTCCGGAAGCACACATCAACCAGATAACGGCGGCAGCATATGGGCGACTGGCAAACCTAAGATTAGTATTCCGTTACCTTAACAAGGAATCGTTCAAGACACTGTACACCGTATACGTCAGGCCCATACTAGAGTATGCAGCACCAGTCTGGAACCCACACCTGGTCAAGCACGTCAAGAAATTAGAGAAAGTGCAAAGGTTTACGACAAGGTTATTTCCACAGCTCAGGGGACTGTCCTACGAAGAAAGGTTGAGGGAAATAGGACTAACAACACTGGAGGACAGAAGGGTTAGAGAAGACATGATAACAACATACAAAATCCTGCGGGGAATCGACAATGTAGATAGTGACAGGATGTTCCAGAGATAGAACACAGAAACAAGGGGGCACAATTGGAGGCTGAAGACTCAGATGAGTCAAAGGGATGTTAGGAAGCATTTCTTCAGCCATAGAGTAGTCAGGAAGTGGAATAGTTTAGCAAACGATGTAGTGGAGTCAGGAACCATACATAGCTTTAAGACAAGGTATGATAAAGCTCATGGAGCAGGGAGAGAAGAGACCAAGTAGCGGACAGTGAAGAGGTGAGCACATTTCTTAGGTAATAATGACCATGAATTATCGCGGACGAGGCTGTGTCTAGGTGGTCGTCCATCCAATTATTGCACTGTCTACACAGCCCCCTACCAAGCGCTACCAAATTATTCAAGATGGATGATACATTAACCACTATCTTAAACTTAAAATTCCAGTTCATCTTTAACATAACCTATTGGCATGTTATGGTGTGTAAATAAGACACACAAAGCGAGTTAAGTCTTTTCCATGTGCAGACGTTTCGTCCACCTGGGACTTTATCAACGAAACATCCTCACAATAAATGCTAAAAGTCGCACTGTGTCATATTTACACAATCTTGGTATACTCTACGACTGCCTTGGCATGTTTGCTAAATTTTACTGGTAAGTTTAAAAATATGCGCTTTCCCTCTTCCCTTTCGTTTTTACCCACTCTTCGTTCTCTCTTCTTTCCTTCCCGTCCCTCTTCTACATCATCTTCCTCATCCTCTTACTCCCCCTCCCCCTGTCTCGCGCTTCCCACCAGCAGCATCGTCAATGTGACGAATGAAACAATGGCTAAGATTCACGAGTTTATTGGAAACACAATCATATGCTCACCAGAAATAAAATTAACTCTTGGAAGTCTCAGAACCCGTTGCTTGTCAATGGTTTGATAAGGTTCTTGTGAACGGGTTCATCTAAAATACGACTTTAGATATGTGTCCCAAAGGTTTATAAATTTGTGCCTTAAGCAGCTTTTACAAATGTTCTTTGAAAAACGTTAATGAACACTCCCAGTATTATCTAATAATTGTGTTAAAATAGTGCACTTTAATGTACTTATAAACAATATTCTATCAAGAGGATTCAAATAAATTACTAGTAATTTCACACTTATCACAATTTCTTATTTTTATACGTTCCAGAGACGTTTCCTTTTTCATGATTTCCAGAAACGCTTACTTTCTCATAAGTTCCAGAGATGTTTGCTCTCTCATGGGCTCCAGAGATGTGATCTTTCTTATAGGTTCCAGATACATTTTCTCTCACAGGCTCCAGAAACGCTTACTTTCTCATGGGTTCCTGAGGCGTTTTCTTTCTCATAGTTTCCTGAGACGTTTTCTTTCTCACGGGTTCCTGAGACGCTTGTTTTCTTTTAGGTTCATTGTACAAAATATTTCAGATACAGTGTCATTCAGAAATGGTTTCAATCGTTCCAAAGACCTGCTTTTTGCCCCAGGTTTCAGAAATGAACTGTTGGAAAAGTGAGTGCCTTGCTGCACTGCAACATCTCACTGGCTGTCAGAAAGTCTTCATACACAAAAACACATTAAGATCACAAGTCATTCTCAATAATTGGCTCAAATAATTTTAATTTAGAGGAATTTGTGGGTGTTGAGGGACCAGTCAGCGTGCAACGGGTCATTATTTCATGATGACACGACGACAGTGTTGCGTGAAGATGGGGGACGGGGAGGGATAAGTCATAAGGATCTTTTTACGTTAAAGGTCAAGGTCACCAGCACCTCATGAAGAATGTATTACTTCCGAGGAGGACTTCCAGAGCAGAGGGAAGCAGAGGGAAGGCTGTGAATTGTTCCAGCCACGGTATTGTGACACTTATAAACAAGCCGACCAAAGGAACATCTTTCAAGAATGTCATAAAATTAAGGCTTGTTTTTCTGCACTATACAATACACGTTTACTCCTATTGTAATGTATATACACCATACAGGTAATGAGTATATACCAAAGGTAAAATGTATATACCACTCAGGCACAACATACACCATAGGTAATGAGTATATGTGTATATAAATTACCACATAAGTAATTTATATTCACAACAGGCAGTGTATATTATGCTTGATAATATATTAAAGTTACGTAGTAAAACTGAAAATGTATTTAAATATACAAAGGTCTTAATTAGTTCTCGCGACTGAAAAAAATCAGTCTATTGTTCCAAGGAAATTTAATTAAAAATTTTTGCATAAACTTTTCTTATCAAATTATCTTGGATGCAAGGCAAAGATAATGCTGAAGACAAGATGCGGGTGTTAGTGCAAGGAGGGTGTTGGAATTATAAAAAAATTTACCTATAAGATTATTCAGAGCCTTTTGACATTACCAGGGTAAATATCGTTATACACACCTAACAATGGCAAAAATATTTATACAATAATATTAAAACCACTGACACCAACAACCACACAAGCAAAAAATAAATACTACCACATCAAATTAAAATAATCCGATTGGAGTAAACAAGAATATATAATCAAAAGACTCCTAAAAACTCGGAAAACCACTAAGTTACGTAATTTTTAAAATTCTGCTCTACAGCTAACAGGGAATCTGTCCGGCAAATATGATGAGAGTTTTCACACACATTACGGATCGTTAATGACTTCTCCCCGATGATCTAAGACTACAAAAAAATAATGCTTGTTATTCTATGTAAGGTTAGGCTATTAATGACACTTGAAGGAGACCAAACACTTACGGCCTGCCAAATTCTTTGTAACTTGCTACTACTCATATCTAGTGTCCACTGGGTACACGTGTAGGTTTCGCTTGTGCCCTTCCCGACAGTCCGGTACTATTCTCTGAAGGTCCATACATAATGCATGATCAAGGCTGTGAAATGTGAGACCTTCCTTCAGGAACCAAAAAAAGAACTCTGAGTAAGCAGCATCAGTGTGGTGATCCTGCTCTTGTGTGGAAAAAGACGTTTCTGTACAGCTCAGGACATTAGAGGAAACGTTTCGCCACCAGTGGCGAAATATAATATATATATATATATATATATATATATATGCAAGACAACCACTATGAAAAAAATCCAAGCGCTTTCGTGACAACTCACATTAGTGGTTGTCTTGTATATTTTGATATCACCTGTTTACTGTGATCTTTTTATATATATATATATATATATATATATATATATATATATATATATATATATATATATATATATATATATATATATATTCTTCTTTCTTTTAACACGTCGGCCGTTTCCCACTGAAGCGGGGTGGCCCAAAAGGGAAAAAGGAAAGTTTCTCCTTTTACATTTAGTAATATATACAGGAGAAGGGGTTACTAGCCCAAGCTCCCGGCATTTTAGTCGCCTCTTACGACACGCATGGCTTACGGAGGAATAATTCTGTTCCACTTCACCATGGAGAAGAGGAAATAAGAACTAGTAAGAAAATAGAAGAAAACCCAGAGGGGTGTGTATATATATATATATGCTTTTACATGAATGTGTAGTGTGACCTAAGTGTAAGTAGAAGTAACAAGACATACCTGAAATCTTGCATGTTTATGAGACAGAAAAAAGACACCAGCAATCCTACCATCATGTAAAACAATTACAGGCTTTCGTTTTACACTCACTTTGTAGGACGGTAGTACCTCCCTGGGCGGTTGCTGTCAACCAACCTACTACCTAGAATATATATATATATATATATAATTACGACTTGTTGAAAAAAAAAAAAATATATAATTACATATGGTACACAAGATTTAAAATATACATTGTTGGTACAAAGATGGCATATACAGTACACGAGGATTGAGGGATACATTTCAAGTGCATATTGCTGCATGTTGATCGCAGATTACAATGCAAAAATCTCATCCAGCTCCTCAGAGCTGGGGCGCGTACCCAAGATACATCAGGCATTATCCCTCTGAACCGCAGCGCTGTGTCGCTTGAACAGAAAGCTGGCCGCCGTGGGATTCCTAGTTATCCTGATGAGTCTTTTGCCTAGCTCCTTAAGAAACTTAGATGCACTCTTTTCCCATGGGCCAAGGGTCTCTGAGCCTATGGGAACAAAATATATTGATGGGCAAGTTCATTGTATTTTCTAGACTCTTGGGACTCCCTAAAGCTGCCAGCTGCCCCTCCTTCCTCTCTGGTGTATTGGAGATAGGTATCAACGTATCTCCAATACATATAACGCCGAGGACTGGTAAATACTAGAAAGCATAATGAGTAAGACACATATGCAACAGCTGGGTATCTTGATTGTTGAAATGCTTCACCTACGCGGTAGACTTCTTCAGTCAAATATTTTCAACTTACTAGAAAGCCTAAACACAGTAACAATCTTCACTCATTAGTGTCATAACACAATATATCTATTGTGAACTATGTTCTTTAATTAAATTTAATAGAATAGAATAGAAACCCATCTTGTGCAGGGCTGACAAGGGTGTTTTAACAGTCCTGGTATAACCTGGTAAAAACGCTTCTATTTAATAATAACTGATAAAAACCGAAACACCTAGAGTTCATTCAACACCGTTGTGACAGGGCACAACTCCATGCTCGAGTAAAACCCTGGTAAAACGATCAGGTTTCACCCGATCAACTCTGATCCTGTAAAGGAACATGGCAGTGAAAAACATACCTAGCTTTTGTTCCCACTATGCAACTACAATATAACTAATAAGGGTACCGTGATTTGTTTGCAATCGTGTTATTACGATTTCGTGAGAAATGAGTTCTCATATTTTGTTCAATAAGAAAAATAAGTACACACTTCACTTTATTCTCTAACACCTTAAAATTTTTATCATGTCCAACACTGTTCACAAGCCTCGCCCGTGAGGCTACTGTAACTGCACTCCACCCTTAATCTCTCCCCCTTCACAAAAGGATTATAAGGACTATACTCCATCAATGTATCTGCTTTTATCCTCTTGGCTAATGTTGATCACTTCAGCCCACACCCACGCTTCCGCGATACTGCTTATCAAAATCACACATTTCTCCAAACCTTACTTTTCACATCTCTCACACTTCCTCCATGCACACATCTCAACTACTCCATCACAAACATCTCATCTACCTTCCTTCCCCCACCTCAAACACATATCATCTACCTTCCTCCCCTCCCTCCACTAACCACATATATTCTGCCTATTCTCGTACCAACATGGGTAAGTAAAGTCCCATTAAATATAAACCCCATCTCTGACTGAGCGAAACATTTGGAATGCTTAATAATATCCTCATTATATCACCGACGTCTCCCTGCCCAGGCTGGCAGGTTCATCCCATGATAAAAGAAACCCATCCCATATGATGGTATATGACAGGGAAACAGCTTTTGTTCCCATTATGTAACCACCATATAGCGCAGGGTAATAACAGACTGCTGATATATCCAAATTTGTTTATTAAAAAAAATAAAGATCACACTGCTCTTTCCCAACTTCTGTCTCATATCCTAGCCGCATGGCACACAGCAATCTTCTCATTACTTCCCGATACTTTCCACCACTTCGTCTCTCGTCTAGCAGCATACTGCTGATGTATCCAATTTTTTTAAATAAATATAAAAATTTCCTTGCGCCACCTGCAGCCTCCGCCTAAAAATACACGCAGTCGACAGCGTAGTCATCGTCGTCCTCCCTCCCTACACTATCAGAGATTATGCCGTCGTGAAGGCAGAAGCGTTGCACAGGCGATGCAGTGAAGGCCTCAGGCGGTCCCCTCTTTTGTGTTTACCTGATGATATCCAAACCACACCACCGCTGGCCCTTGCCTCGCCTGGCTTTGGGATCCATTAAAGAAAATACGAACCTTCGCGGATAATTTAGAACTGTATTAATTCTGCACTTTACTAAATGAAACTAAGTGACAAGTAACGTGGAATTGGCTTGTGTAAGTCACATGGAATACAAAACAAGGTCAACTTTATTCCTAGATGACCAACTATAGTTTAACATTTATGCAGTGATGCACATCTGGTCATCGAATTATTAAAATCCCACAAAGGTTATTTTAGATCTCCGTCGCCGGAATCTCGGCTCAACTTACTAACAGGCTTTATTAGTCAAATCCATTCGTTTCCAGTTTGTACCATTCCCTGAACTAATGGAATTGTGATATCGTTCTTCTCTGTTGTAAAGCGAAACGTGTAGTGAGCCTATCGTCCGCTCATCTCCATCTCATTATTGTTGATATTACTCTATTAAAGATATATTCCGTAATACTCTAATGTACTTACACTCACGTGGAGTTATTTGTCTGCGCATATCCTACTTTAATGACCGCGTTTCACACATAGTAAATGTTACATCAGTTTCAATTTTTAATATCAAAGAATCAACAAAGAACAATCTTTATTCAGTCCTCGAATACAGCGTCCATCCTGTTACAAGAGCTGAGTGATCTGATATTTCTTTTTAACTAACTCTTATACATTCATAGTGACTATCATCCTACGTGTGTTCGTATTCCATAATTTGTTTATGATTGTGTTGTAGTTCCACTTGTCTACGCTTGAGTTTTCTGACGTGTCTTCTACAACATTCTGCTTCGTTCGCCCCTGGTATGTCTTAGAATCAATTATTTTTAATGAACTCTTATTAATATTACTTTCTAAGGAATATCATTATACAGGCATTGCACGTTCAATGATTTAACGAACTTCCCTGATATCTTTTCGTAACATAGTTGGTAGTTTTATACTGCTCGTCATTTTCTTCTATCTTGAAGTTCCACGTGTCTTTGCTGGTATTGCCAGTGTATTATAACTGATAGAGAATGTTTACCACAGGCTGGAATGATAAGAGACAACACATAAATAATGCGAAATGCTAAATATGTGTGACCGTAAAATATAGTAAAACGTTTAAATGAAGGCATAAACTCACGTGCGGGTTACTCAGAAACGAAGTCAATTATATTTGCCGAGTTGGAGACTTCCTTTATCTCACATCAGTCAAGTACGAATCAGGTCGATCAAATCTGATTGAAGAGGGTGGGGAAACACTTGTCGTCATCCTGCCTTCACACGAGGACGGGATAGATGAACAAAACCTGCCCCCCCCCCAATTTATACAGGTGCAATGATCCAGCTTATTTAGGATCTGCATAAAAATAAATATGCCCACCCCTCTGTACAAGTGATGTGTTCTGTAACGTACATGTAGCGAAAGTTTTGTAACATGAACGTAGTCTTAAAACACTTAGCGTTCTGCGATGTACTCATGTATCTTATCAACTTGTCGGTATTGATTACCACTTATATGATACTCATGTGTTCTGTAACTTCTCGTGAAGTATAATTAACAAAGGGTTGTGACTATAAGATAACACACTCAGTTATCATCTAAAAAAACAAGGAAACACACAAATGCTAAACGCACATAAAAGTAAAAATACATTACTAATCCTTAAAACGACAGAGAAAACTATAACAGGTTTAAAAGGGTATTTTCCATTAAAACTAATTTTTTTTAAATCCCGACATGTCCCAGCCACCAATAGAACTTTCACGTCCTTATACCTGTTGTGTAAATTGATAAACCCCACCCTATTTTTTTTTTTGGGGGGGGCGGGGGCTAGGAAAATAAGTATGAGCCAAAGTAAACAGTGAACATTCACCACTACACCCAACGAATAAGAGAAAAGCAGCAAGAATGCAACAGAACTCCTCAGTAATTATTAGTAAGTGGACACGATACAATTATCACTGCACAAAACACAGCCTCCACTCCTATACCCATTTGTAAAAACCTTTAAGCCTTGATACATAAATTAAATCATAATTGAGGAAATGAGTCAAGGTCATTACCGGTACCAGACTCCTATTTATAGATCGAGTTCCCGTCCATTCTTGTGTTTTTTTAAATATCGATGTATATACACAGAGGCGTATACCTCTCAGTATCTATACCTTGAGTTTACTTTAATCCCTTTAGTAGAGATGGAAATATTCTATTCTTGATAGTGTAATTGTGCAATGGCGAATTAATGAACCTTACTCATGCTGTAGATAGTGATTAAATCCAACATACGCACACAATTTATTTATGGACCTAGAATTTTTTTTTTTTATTGAAGACCATATGTACATTACTAGAAATGTTATCCACAGTTTTGGCTGCGGGTTAACGAGCCTAATCAGAAGCTAAGGAAATAAAGAAAAACTGCAGAGAGAGAAGAGCAATGGAAACTTTTAAATTGAAAAGCTAGAAAATAGTGGAGACAAGTGATGAAAACGCGTAAGAAACAAAAGCGACATGAGGAACAAGAAGGATGGAAAAATTAGGAGAAAGAAGCCAGAAAAACATGCATGATTTAGCGAATGTAGCAACTGCAGAAAAACAAGCCAATAACTTTCTTCAGGGATCCTAGCTTAGGTTTCATGAGTGATTGCACCTTCCTGGGTGCCCTCAGTCCTGAGCTTTTCCTAAATTCCTTGCGACATAAAACATAAACAAAATCTAAAAGACTTTTAATGGAGTAAGGGTGGGTGGGGGAATGGGGAAGTTGGTGTTTACTTATTTAATTAACCGTTGAGCCCAACCAGAACATGATCTTTTAATTCACGCTGGAAATGCGGAAGTGAAGTCTACACTGGGTAAATCATTAAGTGACTCATCTAGCGAATGAGATTGGGAAATGGGAGAGTAACTGGTGAGCAGGAAACATTATATCCCTGTGTCACAACATGAAAATGAACGCAGCTGACTGATGACACTAACACCCTGAATAAACTTTGTACTACTAGGCTAGACAAAGCTCAAATGAAATCATATGTAATGAATAGTCATGGATTGTTTCTGAGTAAAACTTAAAAAAATCTAGTTTGATTAGATCAAAGGGGTTTAATACCAACAAGTCATTACTACGTCAAATACAGGTAGGTATCCAGATGTTGTACGTGTCAAATTTTTTGTTGCTAACACTTACCCTCCAGGTAAGTGTTGTGTATTACAAACTCATCATGGCCATTTCCATTACATTTATTCTTTGTTGTAACATCCATTTAAGAGGGGTGCCTTAATTAATGAGTTTGAAGGGCTCTTGATCCGAAAAAATTCTAGCTATCCTTCTCTTCCTTGGATCAAACCTGATTACCTCCCGTTCCCAGAGGCTGTATGGCGTATACGTGTATAATGCTTCCTATTGATATAATAATAAATAATAATAATAATAATAATAATAATAATAATCTGTTCAACAATAACTTCATCATTCCTCACCCCACTCCCATATCTCACCGCTAAACATATCTTAATTTTTCCTATATCAAGGACGCCAAGTTTTCCTGGGAAGAGCTGATGACACAGTCTCACTCTCTGTTAACTCCCACATTATCCTCTGTTCCCTAGGAGCCATGTATCCTCACTCCTTTCATACTACTACTCCCACCACCAGCATTACCTCTACCACTACTATCTACACTTCTTTCTTTCTTCTCTCTTTGTCCTGTCCCTGCCCTCCTCTCGTATATATACTGGCTCCCTTAATTCTGCCAGTTTTAAAGGCCATGTATGGGTTTTTCCCCTTTTTTATTTTTTTTAAGACTACTGAAGTTATATTACAATATAACAGGGATGATGACTTTTTTTTAACAAAGGTGATATCGTCATTTTCAAGAATATGGTGAAATTACCATATTAGCCAAAGCGATATTACCATTTTTAACCGAGGTGATATTACCATTTTAACTAAAGTGACACTGCCGTCGTAACGATCATGATATTAAGGTGACATTGCCGTTTTAAAGGAAGTGATGTTACCATTTTCGCTGAGATGATATTAGTATTTTAACTGTGGCTATATTACCATCTTAACAAGAGGTAATATATATACAATTTTAACCCTGCTGATATATTTCGCATCAACGTTAATGAAGTGATATTGCCTTTATACCACTGCTGAATTTATAATAAAGTTTTGATATATTAATATTTTCGATTATTATTAAAGCTTTGTTTTTCTCTCGCCTTCACAGTGGTCCATAACGGACATAGATATTTAGTTTCACTTTGTGTTTGTGACTTAGTTGTCTTGTGTTTCAGTCACGGTAACCTGACTATTATTTTACGTCATTAACTTTGCTGGGGTGATAATAACTTTCAGTTGTACTGAACTGTGTCCAAAGTTCGCATTATCAATTCATAAATGTTATATAAACTAAAATATACTTTGTATTACTTCAAAGTGTTATTAAACCTGCTATATTAATACAGTATTATATTATGTTGATTCACCGGGAATTCTCCCGGCCCGGGTCTTTACCAGATGGCGACCCGGCTCCGGCTCCCTGGCGTGGGAGTGTCAGAGACCTATGTCTCCCATGGGAGGAGATACCCCACATCGGCGGGACCAACTGGCCCCAGGCCTAGCCACATTCCCCACCAGCACGAGGCATGGAGGTAGATAGATGCTAGGCCTCTGCGGTCTGCCACCTTCCCTAACGGGAAGGGCAGGCTTACGAGCTGCAGATGGTAGCAAGCTCCAGCCTTGGCACCTACCCTGCCCTAGAAGGGCTGGGCATGGTGATCGACCGATGTATTATATTAGAAGATTTGGTTTAGATAATCTAACTCCTCTTTTTATTATGAAATGTTATTTAAGTTTATATTATTTAAGAAAGAAATATTAGTTTATAATTATCCTCATTTTAATATTATTCTTATTATATTTCAACTTTATTAGAGGCAGCAGAGTGGCTGACAACAACGAACAAACTCACAGGCAAACACAGCCAGGCAGGTCTGTTATTTGCAGTGTGCTCAACCAAACATTTACAAATACACATACGATCTATTTACCTAAATACTTTATCGTGCATATACATATACACAACAAATAGTAGAAAAAGTGTGTGTGTGTGTGTGTGTGTGTGTTTAAATAAAAAATAGAATAAAACTGATCTGTATGAACTCAAATTAAGTTGTAATAAACAACTGTCAATGAATAAACAGAATTCTGGGTCGGGCTCTCAATTAAGGAACCGCGGTTCGAGCGCCTCGTCCACCCTTCTGTTTGATCTGTATGTTTCGAGCTCGTTCTGAGATCCTCATCAGTAGTTCAAGGGGATAAATTTATTGATTACATACTCCAGTCTGAGAGTGTGAAGCATCAGTCCTTGTTGTCAATTCAGGTTGTAAGATTTCAGCCAGTATCACCCATAGACTAGACTGCAACTGCTACAAGGTATTTTGTAAACTCTTCGTGTTTAAACACTGATCGATTTCTCATGGATTTTGAAGGATACAAATCTATAGACATGGGAAATCATAGATGTGATCCCAATATGCCTAAAAAATGAGAAGCACTTAACTAAAGACTAGTAAAACTGATTACCATACTGGATAAAGAACAGAATATATTAAAAAAAAAACACTGAAAGAATGGTAGAACAAATGCTGGTTCAATCTGTGAACCAACACTAGTTCATATATTAAACGTCTCCTAAGGCTTTATAACAGCAAAAAATATGGAATATACAGTGTGATTTATAAATTATATTCTCGAGTTTAAATATTTAATGTGAAAAATGCTAAGACAAGAATTAAGATATAGTCTAAAAATAAAAAAAAATACGAAATTTTAAAAACAATACAATCTGCGATCATTGATCATTATTATTATATATTCAAAAACATGCGATAAACCCGCATGGGTCATATTACAGCACCTACTACTGCTCGGCTACAATTTAAGAAGGATGAAAAATATACATCAAGTGGACATTCAGCTCGTGGCTGGTACTGATAGCACTGTAATATCGACATTGATTGTATCTGCAAGATTCTGAATTCTTTATTTACAGACTATTTCTTATTTATTTCCCAGACATGGTTAATTGTTCATAATAGATACATATTTAAAATCAGGAAGATCGTTTTCAATTGCCCTGTGGACATGGTAGATGAAAGATGTAAAGCATGAAACTAAAACTGAAGATAGTTTTGACTGAATAATAAAAAAAAACAAGATAGAACAGCACATGCAGCTAAATAGAGAACATGACAATTAGTATTAACAAAGATTTTGAACAAATGAATAACAAAACTGCCATAAAAAATTATGGCAGTTTTCTTAAAATGACAAAATAAGGCAAATAGAACAGCAAATGGTTTCACATGGACTACCGAAGGTCCTAAAAAAAGGGAAATAGCAAATAGTATCAGACTGTTGAAAGAAACAGTAGGGACAGGAATTAATAAAAAAATAATTTGGATGAAAAATATATAGCAAGAACAGAAAGATAAAAAAAAAGAGAGTAAATATTAGGAACTTAATCAAGGATATGGTTTTAGCAATAGAGAAAAGATCACAAATTCCCTGATATAATCTCTATTCAAATGACAATAATCTCTATACAATTGACAGTTTTCTGACTACCATTCACTATGGCTTCAGGAAAGGTTACTCTGCTGCTGATCTGTTGTTAAACCTCTCCGCTAAGTGGCACCAGTCACTGGATGAATCCAAAGTCAGCTGTGTGGTAGCACTGGACATTGCTGGTACAAAAGATAATTAGTATAAAGACAGAAAGGGCAAAGGTTATCAATAATGGAAGAATAGATGAAGGGAAAAGTCTTTTTTTTTTCCAATGGAAGAACGGTAGTGAAGTGGTGGAGCAACTTGCTAGACAGAAAATAAGAATCGAGACAAGATACAAGAAAAATACGAAGCAAAGATACTTTTGGTCTTGTATCTAAATAAAGATGCACTCATATTGAATGAATTAAAGGTAACTAAATAAAAACCTACTTTAACTTAATATGGTAAATTTAAGATATATAACTAGGGGAAAATATAATGCTCTAAGTAATTTTTCCCCAAAATTACTACGGAAAAGTCATACAATAGGAGAAGAGAGAAAAGTTAATAATAAAATATTATTGGTAAAACCAAATGTTAAAACTAAAGAAATTTGTAAAATGCAATGCAAAAACCTTGGCAGAAGTATATAATTTTTATGCTGGGAGATAACATTTTATTAATTAATGTATATAATACATTTTTAATAATGTATAACAGTTAATAAATTAAACAAAATTATTAATAAAGGAATTGAAGATCATATTAATATATAGAGCAAAAATGATTGTATGGGATTTTAACTATAAATTTATTGATTGTATGAATTATGAGGTTGATATGGATAATAAACAGTTAATTAAATATATATGATAATAAGCTTTAATATATAATTACATATTAAAGAAGCAACATAAGTGAGAAGGTAATACACCATTCACTGTAATCTTTAGTATTTATAAAAAAAAAATTATACAATATTAAAATCCAGTTAAAAAATATGATAATGTTCCTATTATAAATAGTAAGGTGAGAAACCAAAAGCAAAAGAGAGACTACATTACAAAACCAATAATTATGAAATAAAATGCTAGAGATTATAAATAGAATGAAATATCAGAAGGAACCTTTTAAATAAAAGACTAAATTCATAAAAATAATATTCACAGCAACAGTATCAAACTCTATACACAATTTCAAGTGAGTCTAAGAGCCCAAGAACCAGTATATGCCGGACAATTAAAAAAAAACGGGCAGGACAAGAGGAAGAATCTCGCCCCCAGTAAACACAACTACTCTGAGTGTTAAGTGTCAATGTATGGGAGTATACGTACTACATACAATCAACGATTATACTCTGTGGTGATAGGCAAAAATTGTTATTTTCTTTATATCGCTTGACTGAATGCAATTTATCTAAATGTTGGTTTATTGCAAGCCTGAAATGTCTGCTTCTTTAACGATTAACATTCTTAGACATGAAAAACATATGGTTTTCTTTACATCATAGAATCTAACTGACTTTCAGAAAAGAGAAAAGAATCCAAAATTATTATCACAGTAAAGTCGTGAAAGCCTATTAAGTTGCAGGTTTCAAGTCACATTTAATTTCAGAAAATGTCAGCGTAGTGCCAGATTTGTGGTTTCAACTCTCGCTTCTAGACTAGGCTACACTCTGTATATTAAGATTTATTTCAAAGCTTGGCTCTAACAGGTTAGTGAAGAAGAAATCTGCTATAACGAGTGCACTGATACTAAGCATGACAGTATTTCTGTCTGTTTTCAAAGCTACAATTAAGAGTTCCGACCAATGAATCAAAGGGGAAAAAATGAATACACCCGCAGTATGAGGTAATATATTAGTAGTAGTAAAGTAATAGTAACAGTAGTAGTAGTAGTATGATATTCTTAGGAAGTACTACACTCAAGGTAATACAGCACTTGGGAATGGGAGGTAATCAGGTGTGTTCCAAAGGAGAGGAAGGTAGCTCCAATTTCTTTAATCAAGAGCCTTTCACCACCATCATGCTCCTCCCTCCTACTCTAGAAGGGACCTTAATCTAGTTGCATTGTGGAAACAAATATCAGATTCCATCACAAAGGATGGTTTTCATATACGAGGCAATGAAATCTGTAAGCTTGAGCTGGGAGACTTCAGTAGGGCGATGATAACAACATCAAACATTTCAAATTAAGTTCAGCATTAAATACAGAGGGTTTAATGTACACAAACTCCGTGGCTCCGTCAAGTAATTTTCAATGAATTATGGTCGTGGTTCCCAAGGTTTTCGAGTATAAGGACACATTTTAACCTTAAAAACGGGGATCCCACATGGTAACTGCAGTAATCTTTGGTTCCGTTAATTAAGAAAATCAAGCGTTGGCTTAAGGAGCATTACCTGTTGCGAAGCTTTGTGAACTTCACAAGTTTTAAACCACTTATTTATTATTATTATTATTGTTATTATTATTATTATTATTATTATTATTATTACTATTATGATTATAGAATAGTCGAAAACGGCAATCATAATATTCAGTCAGCCTGACTTCAAAAGTGGGCGAATCACAGGAATCGATATTTACAGTTGTAATGCAAAAATTGCAAAATTGCATCGCTGCATCTCAATTATGCTTCATAAGTCTGCATTAGAGTATGTTACGTATAATCCTACATAAAAAAAAACATGAAAGTCAGTAGAAGGATAACGAGAGCAGCGGCCAGCCCTATTTTAGGGTCGCAGGCTTCCAATTATATTGCAGGCCTCCAATTATGAATATTGTATCAAAGAGTTACAACGGACAACTCACAACTCCCTGCCACATATAAATTGCACTAGCAGGGTATATACACATATGTACATCGTGGTGTGTATTTGATATATATATATATATATATATATATATATATATATATTTTATACAGTGAGTGTACTGTAATCCTTATTTAATTGATAAAAGAATTCTTGATGGTAGTGTTAGGTGAACTGCATCCTTAATTAATGACCCAGGTGCAGTTCCGAAGACTTAATTAAACCAAAACTATATAAACAGACATTTATATATGTATATATATATATATATATATATATATATATATATATATATATATATATATATATATATATATATATATATTTTATATATATATATAGTATATATATATATATATATATATATATATGTATATATATATATAAATATATAATATATATGTATATGTATATATATATATATATATATATATATATATATATATATATATATATATATATATATATATATATATATATATATTATTTTTTTTATTAACACATCAGCCGATTCCCACCTTTTTCTTCTTCTCGTTTTTAGTAGATTTGTACAGGAGAAGGGGTTACTAGCCCATTGCTCCCGGCATCTTAGTCGCCTCATACGACACGCATGGCTTACGGAGGAAAGATTCTTTTCCACTTCCCCATGGACAATAGAGAAAATAAAAAGAACAAGAGCTATTAAGAAAAAGAAGAAAAACCTAGATGTGTGTATGTATATATATGCATGTGTATGCCAGTGTAGTGTGACCTAAAGTGTAAGTAGAAGTAGCTAGATATACCTGTTATCCAGCGTGTTTATGAGACAGAAAAAAGACACCAGCAATCCTACCATCATGTAAAACAGTTTCAGGTTTCTGTTTCACAGTCACCTGGCAGGACGGTAGTACCTCCCTGGGTGGTTGCTGTCTACCAGTATATGTACCAAGTTTATTTTAAGATTATAACAGGGTGGAAAGTATATTTCATGTTAGTGATGTGAACTGCGGCCTTACTGATACATGCAACTGACATGCCTTAACCTAACATACTATTCACAGGGTATCACACTATAGAAAGGGGATCACACTATGCACAGGGATCATACTATGCACAGGGGCTTACACTATTCACAGAGATACTATGCACAGCTCACACTATGCACAGAGTATCATAATATGCACAGGGGATCATACTAAGCACAAGGAATCATACTTGGCATAGTGATCATTCTATGCACCGCGGATTTCAACGAGAGGTTTGTACCTATTAAGGGTGTATGAGATTATGAGGTGTCCCCGGAGGGGTATTTTATAGCAGTTGCCTGAATTTTTTTTCCTGAAAGATTTTCGTTTAGAACTTGATTCATGTAATTACTGGTAGGTGCAAATACTTTTTAGTTAATATTATACAGACCATTCTTTGTTTTGGTTTCCATGTGATGACTTAAAAATGCTTCTTTACATCGGCCTTAAATTTCCAGACTTGTATATTCTTAGAAGGTTGGAATTGTTATTGGAATACATAGGTGTCAGTCACTTTTACTTTAGAAATGGGTGTGGCATTTTTCCCGTGAGAGATCTTTACTATGCCTCATCTGAATGGCTTCAATCATTACTGGTTAATTCATCTTATGAGAAGAATTGTACCGAAAGAGTTAAGGCTGTGTATATGCAAATTTGCCAATATATTAACAGGGTTAAAAAAAAACAGGAATTGTTATATACAGTGCAATAGCTGGATAATGCCTCTATTGGTCGACTTCGAACTTCTAACGCTGGTGTGTTTTGCTCAACGGACGGTTAACATTGTTATTGGGCTGCATAAATCTCAATTTGCCAACTAAATATTGTTATATTAATTTTCACTCAATAACTGGAGAATGCCTCTTATAATAACGCCAAATCTTTACCGCTCATGCATTTTATGAGGATGATAAACTTAAAAGTTGATTTAAAAAGACACGTGAGCAAACACTAGGACTTTTATTAGAAAATGTTTCGGTACTAGTGTTTGCTCACGTGTCTTTAAACTAATTTGTCGGCATCTATTACCAAGGTTCATACCACGCTAACACAGTTAAAAAAAACTTGGTACGTATCTTTGGATTTCATGCAGCAACTGGAGAATGCCTCTTCTGGCAGTCTTCAAACTTCTAGCACCAATGTCTTCCTTACTGGATGGTTTATGATTAAAGTAGGCTTTGTAGACTAAAATTTGCAAAACTTCTGGAATATGTATTAGGAAATTTAGCTATTAAGCTGAAAAAGTAAACATTGTTATTATGGTTTAACCTTATAGTATATAAATTTTTACGCAATTCCTTGTAGCAACTTTGGAGATATTAATTTTTATCTAAAACTTACAACAAAGTTTAAATATTAAGACTAATTAAAAAATTATCCATTTTTTCACGAGACTTGTTTGTGACATGCATAGGAAATTTTGTTTCCGTGATATAAACGAGACAATTTCCTAGCCGAACTATCTTTGAAAAACATACTCCATTGTAGGCGATGTTTGTAGTTTCACACTCATGAACACTTATAAAAGTTGCAAAAAACAACAGTTTGTGATCACCAGCATGTGTAACGAAGCACCTGATGTAGTGTGTTTAGCTAGATCAATATTATATTTATGGGGAAGCGATACACCCACTGGGTTCATACAGTATCTGGGGAATGGAAGGTTTAATCAGAAAGAAATAGCGTCAATTCCTTGGATCAAGTGCAATTTATCAGTATCAAGGTATCTCACTGGAATGTGTTGCGAGATGCGAAAATTATTATTATATATATAAGAATCATGGGGAAGTGCCAAGCCCCTAAACATCATTACAGCTGGGGAGTAAATGTTAATTAGATTTGATCCAAGGAGAGGGTATCTTCAATCCCTTGAATGAGCAGCCCTTAAGCAATATCAAGGCACCCTCCTCTTATTCAGATTCTTGGTGGTAAACAAAGGACAGCATGATTTACTATGAAATACTGAGAATTCGAAAAGAAACCCATATATGTTTACTTTTGTCTATTTTACCAGCATTTTTTTGCGCAGACACCATTTTAAATACGAATTCTAATTCTGGTCTAAAATATGTTGTGATTTTTAAAACAGAATTTCACCATCCCTATATCCCAAAACTATTTTGAGATCTGTTAGTATGATAAGTCTCACTGCTACATTGGTTATATTTTCGGTTATAATCAGTTCTCTAAAATTACTACCGAAGATAAGATTTTAATGTTACCGGTACATAAAATATCTTTTGCTTCACCGTACTGAACCACATCTCGGTAATGAGTATTCCGGAGTCAACCCCAATACAATTTCTACGAAGTACTGTATTATAATGTTCACGGGGAAACGCTAAACCCGTAAGTCATAAAGCCCCTGGGGCCTGTTAGGGGTGTAAGCATGCTTAATCCGAGAAAGGGAAGAATAACACCACCTCTTTCCCTTCCTCCTTAAATGGTCGAACCCAAAGAATAAGACACATGAATATATTATAATAATAATAATAAAAATGACAATATATAATAAATATATAATAATAATAATAATAAAAATGACAATATATAATAAATATATAATAATAATAATAATAATAATAATAATAATAATAATAATAATAATAATGATAATAATAATATTGTAATAATAATATTGTAATAACATATAATAAAAATGACAAAAATAATCATGACTAATAATAATAATAATAATCTGATAAAATATAATAAGCAACATTCAATCATATAAACACTTGGCAATTTATTAGTACAATCATAATTACAAAAATTATATACCATGTGTAGAAACAAATTAGGGTAATGCATTCATGAAGTTTTGTGGATAAATCAAACAACCTGCTAGCATTATTAGTTATGACATGGATAAAAATATATACACTAGGTTGCCGTTTTACTACGTATGAAATTATTTCATTTTGAGAGAACTGCTAAGCCTATAAAAATTCTAACATAAGAAATAAGAGCAAGCCATTTTTTTTCCAATGAAGAGAAGCGTAGCTCTGATTCCTCGGATCAAGAGCCCCGTTGAAGATAAGTTGAGATGGATAAAATATTTTATAGCTAAAATATGGGGAGCGCTAAACCCGCAGGGATTATACAGCGCTTGTCGGGGGGGGGGAGGAATGGAAGGTATTCAGGCTCAATTCAGGGAACTGCAGCACAGATCCAATTCCATAGATCAAGAGCCCCTTCTCACCAGCGTCAAGGAACCTCCCTTCAGGGGTTAAAAAGTATGAATATGCAACATATAGAATAATACAAAAATAATAACTAACCTGAATTAAGCAGCCTGGTGTTGCTGTTGCAAATGTTGATTCAGTTGCACTTGGATCACACCACCCTACCAATTTCTATCTAGACAAGATGGTATAATGTCTCAGGTGTATTGTCTTTGATTAATATCTAAATTAGTTTATATTTAATAGGTTTCCAGGTAACGCTGATAATTCACTCGCATATTAAAGATGGCGAATTCCCTTCCGCATTCGACGGGTTGAATTCGCTAAAGCGTTTGTGTCCTTGTCACACACACGCTGTTCCTAGGTTTGAAAGTCATATGTGAAACACTAGTAGCCTCAACACAACAAATCACACGAATATTATGGCCAATGTTTGATGTTCCAGATGAGAGTTCCTTGAAAACGTCACTCACGTATCAAACCACACCAGTCACACTTACCACCAACTGTCCACATCACTAACATGGATAACACTTCACTACGCACACTCACAATATATATACTACTACCTTAAGTCCGAAATGAGGTCCAGAATGGAAGAAAAATGTGGATCAACGTGTGGTATACCTGAGCTCGTGTGGGGTGAAGGTGAGAAAGTGGTGTCGGTCACCCCCGGGAACGTCAACACTTCTCATTGGCTGCTGCACGTGGCACAAACTTCTCTCATTGGTCAATGACTTGAGCGTTCCAAAACTATGTTTAACACTGTATAAATTGTGTGATTTATACTTCCAAGCAGTCTTTTATAATGTCAAAAAGGGGTAATACATAAATTTGAGCATGTCGAAAAGCCTAGTCTTTTTATAATGTTCTTATTAGAAATATTCCAAGTGTATTTAAGAGAGTTTCATTGCAACACTGGAATATACACTTCGTACAAAATGGTGTATTATTATTATTATTATTATTATTATTATTATTATTATTATTATTATTATTATTATTATATTCATGGGAAAGCGCTAAACCCATCGGGGGGTCTTTGTATGCGAGACTAACAAGTACTTGAAAAGACAGAAAAATGAAAATACAGGGAATCCAAGTGCCCAGACCGACATTAAGGCCTAGTGTTTATATTGTTCGTCCTTTTTTTTCCAGCACTTTTTGAACTAGAGATAATTATGTTCGATCCAAGGAAGGAAGAATGTCTCCAGATACCTTCGTTCGAAAGTCATTCACCGGAAGAAAATGTTGTATTAATTACTATGAATGTTGCATTAATTACCATGAATGTTGCATTAATTACTATGAATGTTGCATTAATTACTATGAATGTTTAATTAATTATTATGTTACATTAATTACCATGTATGTTGCATTAATTACCATGTATGTTTCATTAATTACCATGTATGTTGCATTAATTACCATGTATGTTGCATTAATTACCATGTATGTTGCATTAATTACCATGTATGTTGCATTAATTACCATGTATGTTGCATTAATTACCATGTATGTTGCATTAATGACTAAGAATGTTGCATTAATTACTATGAATGATGCATTAATTACTATGATTGATGCATTAATTACTTAAACTTATTATAACAAGCGTAATTTAATTTAGCCTAATCCAACTAAATATATTTTAGATAAGTTTACAATAATTTAATAATAAACAAACACAATGAAATATATTTTTGTGAAATTATTGCATACACAAATTTTCGCTTGCCTTATTCGGCAAGAAGAGCGTTGCTATTTAAGCCAAAATCGCGAGTTTTACCTATTCGGCACGACATGCCGAATGCCAGCAGCATTCTGGGCACGCGGCCCACTGCCGGGGAGCTGGACGAAGTATTTGACATGTACCTCTGAGTTGTTATCTATGTTGTTTTACTCCCTATTGTATTCTTGTCAATGTATTTTGTCAATGTATTTTGTCTTGAAATAAATTTTATATATATTCAAAAGATGGGGGGGTAGGGGAAGTGGAATATTCAAATGGCTTCAGAAAAAAATCTAAATATTCTTCCTTGAAGCCTTTTTATCCACTTCTCCGAGGCTATGGGATCCACAGTATATATATATATATATATATATATATATATATATATATATATATATATATATATATATCCATGGGAAGTGGAATAAGAATCTTTCCTCCGTAAGCCATGCGTGTTGTAAAAGTCAACTAAAATGCCGGAACAATGGGCTAGTAACCCCTTTTCCTGTATAGCTTACTAAAAGAGAAGAAGAAAATCGTCAAAGTGGGATGTTTGAATGTGCGTGGATGTTGTGCGAATGATAAGAAAGAGATGATTGTAGATGTTATGAATGAAAAGAAGCTGGATGTCCTGGCTTTAAGTGAGACAAAGCTGAAGGGGGTAGGAGAGTTTCAGTGGGGAGAAATAAATGGGATTAGATCAGGGGTTTCAAATAGAGTTAGAGCTAAAGAAGGAGTGGCAATAATGTTGAATAATCAGTTATGGCAGGTAAAGAAGGAATATAAATGTATAAATTCAAGGATTATGTGGAGTAAAATAAAGGTTGGATGTGAAAAGTGGGTTATAGTAAGTGTTTATGCACCTGGAGAAGAGAGAAGTGTAGAGGGAGAGAGAGATTTTGGGAAATGTTGAGTGAGTGTGTGGGGAGTTTTCAACCAAGTGAGAGAGTAATTGTGGTTGGGGATCTTAATGCTAAAGTGGGTAAAAATGTTGTGGATGGAGTAGTAGGTAAATTTGGGGTGCCAGGGTAAATGTAAATGGGGAGCCATTAATTGAGCTATGTGTAGAAAGAGGTTTGGTAATAAGTAATACATATTTTATGAAAAGAGGATAAATAAATATACAAGGTATGATATAGCACGTAAGGAAAGTAGTTTGTTGGATTATGTATTGGTGGATAAAAGGTTGATGAGTAGGCTTCAGGATGTACATGTTTATAGAGGGGCAACGGATATATCAGATCATTATTTGGTTGTAGCTACAGTTAGAGTAAAAGGTAGATGGGACAAAAAGAAAATGGCAACAGCAAGTAAGAGAGAGGTAAAAGTGTATAAACTAAGGGAGGAGGAAGTTAGGGTGAGATATAAGAAACTATTGGCAGAAAGGTGGGCTAGTGCAAGTAGGAGTAGTGGGGGGGTTGAAGAGAGTTGGGATAGTTTTAAAAATGCAGTATTAGAATGTGGGGCAGAAGTTTGTGGTTATAGGAGGGTGGGTGCAGGAGGAAAGAGGAGTGAGTGGTGGAATGAAGAAGTAAAGGGTGTGATAAAGAGAAAAAGGTAGCTTATGAGAGGTTTTTACAAAACAGAAGTGTTAGTAGAAGAGCAGAGTATATGGAGAGTAAAAGAAAGGTGAAGAGAGTGGTGAGAGAGTGCAAAAGAAGAGCGGATGAAAGAACGGGAGAGGCTCTGTCAAGAAATTTTGCTGAAAACAAGAAAAATTT